>BJCM01084364.1:0-13762 GCA_018326385.1 Flaveria bidentis
TTTTTAATAAAAAAATTACTTTAGAAAAATCAATTTTATACTATGTAAAAATAGTCTGATTTTTCAGATGTTTTATAAAAAACTATTTCTATAGAAGTAGCATTAATAAAAATATTTATTTTGTAATTTATTAAAAATGAATTATAAGATAAAAATAAATAATATTAGTAATTAATATAATTATTTAATAAAAGAGAGAAACGAGAAAAGATTGATAAAAATAAATGTGATGATAATACGTAGCACATCTATTTACCTTTTTATTAAAGTATAAAGATAAAGATTGTTTAATGGGGAAGTTGAAGATTTTACCTTTTTTGGAGATACAGAGTTTAAACCTTGGCATTGATGATTAATTACTAATTTGATGATACTAACAAATAACAACTAATTTGTTGTTCTAAAAAAGTTATTATTATTATATTATTACAATACAATTATGCTATAAATAAAAAACCAGATACCTAAATAAAGATTGCAAAAATTATGATCGATTCCAACTGGAATCACACAAGTCGTAAAATTAACAACTGCATCTAGTCACATACGATAAAACTTTTTACAACTGAAAACCTAAGATAGTGTTATGTGAAAATGTTTATCCTATAAGCTTCACATACGACAGTTTAAACTAATTAAGATCTAACTTTAGATTTTTTTTGAATGACGTTGGCCACCCAAAATGTTTAATCCAGAAAAGGTTTGACACCGGACTTTTTAGACGTCATACATCTTGTGATGATTATATATTTTTTTAATATTTTTCACATTTCACACATCATTTTTCTAAAAAAGTATTTCATGAAAGAAATAAACATCTAAACAAATAGTTTAGATAAAATATAAAAACAAAATATTGTAACCGTAAGAGATGTTGTATGTGCTATATATGCTTTAATTCTTCCGTCGCTATTTAAATATTAAAATATAATATAAATATACATATTCAAATCAAAGTTTATAAATAAATAAAAGGTCCCAAAATCTTAGATAAGAAGGGTAAATAATTAGTATGCGGAGAAACACCGATGCATGTATGTAGGGTTGCAAACGAACCGAACGAACACGTAAGAAATAAACTTGTTTATGAATTGTTCACGAACACTTATCGAACGAGATTTCTTGTTCGTGTTCGTTCATTAAGAAAATGAACATGTTCATGAACTGTTCACAAACACTTACCAAACGCAAACGAACACAAACAAAAGCAAACGAACACAGACAACTGTTCATGAACATGATGAACAAAAAAAAATTCATAAACACAAACGAATACAAATTATTATAGATTTATTTTAAAATAAAATTTATATTTTTTTATTATAAAGATTACACAAAATTAATAAAAAATAACAAGTAGTTAACATATATATCAGAAAATACTTGATATAATAGTCATAAAAATAGCTGACACAATAATTAAGAATATAAACGAACGTAAACGAACATTTTATCGAACGTTCACGAACGAACATAAACGAACAAATTATTGAACGTTCGCGAACATAAATGAACGAACGCGGGTTGTGTTCATGTTCGTTCGTTTAACTAAACAAACGGAATTTTCGTGTCCGTGTTTGTTCATTTACTAAACGAACGAACATAAACGAACTTCCCGTAGAACGGTTCACGAACTGTTCGCTGAACGTTCAGTTCGTTTGCAGCCCTACATGTATGCGTGTTGCGGATGTGGTCTTTGGGTGATATTATCATTAATAGTCCTTCATATGGTCCAAAACATTTTGCAAAATTGTTAGTTTTTTTTAACATTTTGCAAAATTGTTAGTTTTTTTTTACTTTTTGAAATTTAACTATACATTTTAAACGACTCATATGCACATCTTTAATTTGTACCAGTGTATCAAAACAAACGGGTTAAACAGGTTAGTCATGTGCTAGATGAAATGGCTATATTTATATGATAAATAAATATACTATTATAATATTATACTAAAATGTAACGAACTCTCGATTTTATTGTCGTTATATGTAAAAAATATTATTTGGCTTCACTTGTGATGTACATTATGACAGGCGAAATGATAACATGAATACGTGATATATTGTCATGTTATTTACAACGTTGTCACATCATAGTTAATTTACTTGCAATAGAAGCAGTTTACATGTGATACTATTTAAATTGTATTACATACAATAATGTTTTCTCATATATTATCTTAATGACAATTTAGATCTTTAATAAAGCTAAATAAAAAATATATATAATCTTAGTATGAAAATGAATCGACCTGTTTATAAACAAAAAGGTCGTAAATTTGATGCTAATTCACATATGAACTTCTAAATGCAAGTAGATTATAGCTAATGACTTCAACTAAAACCTTGTTTACAAGTGCAACAAAGTCACATTCTTTCATATACACATTCAAACTTGCAGCTCAACTTTTGTACTATTTACATTTCACACAACAAAAACAGTCACAAAGCTACCCTGTACAGACACTAACATTTAACATATGCCCATTTTTTGGATGATCTCCCTGAAGACACCAATGTTTTATCTTTAGTGTTTGAAAGAGGGAGACTTGATACTGATGATGAATTTGATGCTGTCACCGCTGGCACTGGCAGCAATAGTGGTGGTGCAACCTCCTTTTGCGGGTACTCGGGTTTTAGATTGTACGCGAAAGAAAGATCCTGGTTGGCTGCGAGTGCCACCAGTTCTTTCTCCTCCAGACCCTTTGGAGGGCCTAAACTGCATCGACTGGGCTTGTGTTTTGCTAGCGCGTCTTTAAATTTCTTGATCTGTATCAGATAACTTATTAGTGAAACACCTTGGAAGCTGATAAACAGTTTTAATAAGCAATCCCAAACACCCCTAAAATAACTCGTAAATAATAAGATAAACTGATTATATCCGTGACTTGAAATCACAATAATCAGATAACCAAAACAGAATGCCAAACACCCCCAAAAAATAAAAATAAGAAGACTAGATGAGTGCGTACCGTAGCATTGGTACAGCTGAAGCTGCAAAGACGACCCTCAGCCCCTCTATAGAACCGAAAGAAAGGAAGAACATGAACGTGGAGGCTATAACACATTGATTTGTGCTCCTCGTAGTTCACTTGCAAAAATTGCACGTCTGGATTCATCTCCGCTATTTGACATATCTGCAAAATCCCAGAATATATAAGAGAATGAGGTTATAGAAGATTAAAAAAACTGCAAAAAGCTTATTAGTTAACATCTTATTTCACCGTTAATTAAGCTAATAAGCATAAACACTTTCTTAACACTAACACTGAAACGTGTGTGACTGCATTTAAGAAATGCAGATAGCATATATAAGCAAACTCAAACACCCCTTAGGTATGCAATGTGTTGCATAATTTGTTAACGAAAATGGTAAATATGTATGCATTAATTGGTTACAAATTGCATACTGTGGTAACTAAACATGTTCTTACAATCTTTCCTACAAAACATTCAAAGTTTTCGAGAAAAATGGTCGAACTTGAGGCGTACCTTGGGGTGAAGAGCTTTGCAACCTCCACAACCTGGTGAAAAGAAATCCACAACAACCAGTTTATCGCCTGCGTTCGAAAGAGATTCAAACAGATCTTCTGCACCTGTTACTTCCTTCATGTTTGGTTGAAGCCCTTTCTCCCACCATTTCTGAGGTTTCCCAAAGCTAAAACTCATCTGTTTAATCCCAATTTCAAGATCCTTAATTAGGGTTCAATCACTTATAATTGCAAGAATCAAGAACATATGGTCTGCAGTGTTTAATTTGATCATATATGTCATGAACTATTGAACTCCAGCAGCATACAGAAGGAATTCAAATAAACAAAACATATCTCATGAATTCCCAAAGAGACGTCAACTTATAAAAAGAAATCAAAATGAAAAAAAAAACAAGAAAAAGAATCGAACTACCATCAAGATTCAACTGTTTTCATGCAAGATTCATAAAAATCAAGATCCACATCCTCACACCCACAAAAAATACAGCAAAATGCATCCAAACAGCATCAAGATTCAAGAAAGATCACAAAAGTTAAATCTTGTTCTACATTTCTCAACATAATAAAATACTAATCACATATTCACATATTTTACATCAATATCATCTGGGTCCTCATAAAAACACACATATATCAAACCCTAAAACCAAACTGAATCAAGAAACATGACAACAACTTCAAAATCAGAAATCAAACCTTAGAATCAGAAGCAGCAACCGCTTGTGTACAAACCCATCTTCTCCGACCACCTGACGTCACTCTCCGGCCGGTCAAATCTCCGGCGAAAGATGATCGGACGGTCAAATTCGACCCCAAATTCGAACAAATCGGCATCTTTACCACAACAGGAGACAAAACATCAAACTTACTGCAATCAAACCCATGATCACCAACAGAAAACTTACAACAATTGCTCATGATCTTAGCCATGATTTTAACACAGATGGTTCTTGATCTTCAACGATTCAATTTGATTACAGAAAAATGGGTTTTCTGAAATGAAAGATGAAGATTCAATTGAGGGTTTTTAGAGTCAAAACCGATAAAGGGGGAAATTGGGATTAGGTGTATATGATTGCTGATACGTGTAAGAGGGAAAACTGAAAAGGGTTTGAATTGAGATCGAAGAAAATGATGGCTTATTGTTATTATTAGTTTCCGGATTAATTTCAGTTTTTGTGGATAACATAATCCAACGGTGGATAATGCTGCATCAGTTGATTACAGTTGGATATACCCCCTTGTGTTTGTGGTAGAACTGATTTTAGTCCTTGAATGTTTGGTTTATGTATCATTTGATCCATTTTTATTTTAGTTAAACAAAATAGTAGTCGTTGACAGTTGGATATGTTTTCTGGGCGTTTTGGAGTCGGGCCGGTTTCAATTTAGTTTGTGGGTTTTGATTCGTGAACCGATTTTTTTGTGCACGCCTAGTTGTCGAATGACAAAATAAACATGTCAGTGCTTTAAAAACCAAACTAATCAACTGAATACATAATTTATAGACTGAACTAGTCTTAAAAACCCGTTATGTTGAATATGAAAGAAGTTAAAAAAATTATATCATAAAACATTAATAGTGTTTTTTAGTGGTGATGAGCAAACGACATAACAGATTCAATTATTTTTTCATAAGATAATCGTAAAAATAAGATTCAACTATTTTTTCATTGTAAATTTCTCACTTTGTTGTTACTTCGTAAGACACAGAATGTAACAAGAAGATTTACTATCCATACATAAAAGATGCACATTGAATTGCACACACTACAATAAGGAGTGAAAACATTAAACCAGAAAATGTACACCCCATAAAATACAAGGGGGCAAAATGGATATAAGTAGAAATAAGATCCAGGACCACAATAAATAAATAATAAACAGATAAGATCCTATATGGTCGTTGGGAAGCACGTGACCAACCCCTTTATCTCACACGTGCTTTTCTTCTACACATGTTAAAGGTAGAAAAACAAGAGGATATTATTATTTGGATATAACTCATATGAACATAAAAATGGGACATTCAGGGGATGTTTGATTTGCTTTTGACCCGGTCAAAATGTCTGACCCACTGACCCGGTTAGACAGTTTGGTCGGTGAACGTGTTTGATTATCACTCTTTCGCGTCTGACCCGGTCCGACACCACTGATCAATGCCTATTTTTCCTCTTACCCGGTTAGATTTGGAGCAACCTCTTACCCGGTCACCACATTCTGACCGAGTAAGAAAAATCAAACGGCCCCTTAGCCTTTACCACCCACATTTCGAACGTTTAACTGTTTCTCATGGTAGCCATGTGTTCATGTCAAAATCAGTCGTGTAAAAGTTGAATAGAAATAAAAATGTATTAAGTGTTTAGTAGCCCGACTTGAAACGTATAGCGGACAAACCTTTGATCAATAAATGAGCAATTTGAAAGGTCATGGGCGCATAATAGACTCGAAGATGATGTGCGAGAACCATGACATGTATGAAGTGAAGATCAATTTTTAGATGTTTAGTGTGTTGGTAAAAAAACTAGAGGAGGTACTAAATAAGTGGGACTCAGATGTCACACCACAAAAGGGGTAGACATGGTAGAGTAATCAGACGCTTATATAGTTGAAGCATAATCCAGTGAATTTTTACCGTAATAAACACACACTAATTTTTTATAGCAAAGACAACAAAAAACACGATATTCAATGGTAGATCAACAATAATCTGGATAGTGAGTCCAATCAACATTTGCATATGCATGAATGAAATTAGAGGTTGACCTAAGAATAGTAAGTTTATGGGTGATAGTTCCTTGAAGATAGCATAGAATGCACTTGATCGCGACCCAATGACGATAAGTAGGGCGCTAAAGGAACTATGACACCTTACTGACCGCATATAAGATCTATGGGCGAGTCAAAGCCAAGGTAAGATATCGAGCACCAACTATGCTTTGATACATCAAGAGGCAGTAGGAATTCTTACGGTAATCATAGACATGGTGCTATAATTGGAAACTTTAATAAGGTATGTTGTGGCACTCCGTTTGGCATTGGTACACACGACTATTCTACCCATTTCAATGACTCTTATTACAAAAACTGATTAGGGTGTGATTTGGAGCAACTGGTAAGGTTGTTGTTTTGTGACCTTGAAGTCATAGGTTCATGCTGTGAAAACAACCTCTTTGCACAAAAGTGTAGATAAGAATGCGTATATCAGATCACATAGTGATCCAGCCTCTTCCCAAACCTTGCGCAAAATGAGAGCTAAGTCAAACATCAAGTACGCCATTTTTTATCACAAAAATTGATAGAATAATCAAACCGGGGTATAACATGAATTAATTTGGTAGGAAATTGGAATGCATTAGCCAGCTCTAGCAATTTTTGTGTTGTACTTGTATCCGACTTCCAACCACTAGCCCTGACGGCAACTCAAAAGCCAACCTTTTCAGCTTGGCTGTAGTACGAACCTCATGCAGTGAACCAAGATAACTTAAAGCTCGATCTTTTAAGCCGAGCTTCATAAAGTTCAATAGTTCTCCTATGTCCTAACAGAAGACTCCTCACCATACTTCACAGGTCCAACACGCCCAACTGTAAACAATTTTTCCATATCAGCATCACAATCACAATTTGTACCCAAAAACTTTCAACCATGAGCTTCCCAATAGCTCAGTACACACTACATATTCACCCCTCCATTTTTTCTAAAAATGCAGGATAGTTGATTTACGGATTGTAAATTCCAGTGCAACAACCCATACGACATCAATCTCGATACCATGGTCGATAGCATGGTGGCGTGGTTTGTTTTTTGGAAGTTGACATGACAGACTTTCTACCTCAAACTTCATAGGCCACAACAACTCTTATGCCATGATAAACTTGTAATTCAATAACTAATCAAAGGATGTTCACCCTTTGTATAGGGTGTTACAACTTACAAGGATATGGTTAAAGGTAAAAATACTATGCCTGTCTAAATATTAACATTTGAACTTAAACAACAGATAAACACAAAACTAGATAATCATGGAATAATGAAGAGATATAATCAGCTAACAGTTCTAAATTCGGGGTTTTACATAAGATCCACCATGGTTTTGATTTACAAACTTGATGGTGATGCAAGCTATTTTTCACTTGTTTTGCCAGCAGAAGTATTCCGGCCGAACTGAATGATCATGGGCTTCCCTTTAAATACAAATCCATTAACCAGATTCTGCAAGAGTTTTAATAAAATTAACAAAATCATAAACATCAATTAAAAATGATACTATTTTCTAAATAAAATAAATAATAGGAAGAACCATACTAGAGCATGATGAGCGATTTCAATCGATGGGAATGTCACAAAAGCTTGACCCCTCATTCTTCCTTCCTGAAATTAAAAAAACAAGTTTAAGTAAATGTCATTAGCTTATTTGGATAAAGTGATAAACAAATTCTGCTTATGATTATCTGATGATTTGGATAAACAAGATGTGTAGCCGAAACAAAAATGATTAGGAAACGGTAAATTAAACTAACTTCTTTGTTTAACACTATTCATTTTGGTCATTTTATGTAGGGCAATCTATGTAAAATAGAATTAACCTACCAAATTTTTTTTTCTGATTTGACTCGAGCAACAAATGACCTGTTCAACTAGTAGCGTGTCACATATTGTTGTTGACTTTCAGAATTTGATGATGACATCTTATTCGTTGTTTAACTATAAATGCTTCATGCAGCATTAAATTTGATTTTACTAACTTTATTTTAAATAGAAGTTTTTATAAAAAACATAATATTTTACACATGTAAAGAAATTTATTGTTAGTCCTTAGAACATTTAAGCATGGATTGCATATGTCGCATGAGATATGGCATCAACCAGAAATGAGATCGGTTGCTAAAGAACAAAAATCAGTAATAACTTGTAAATTGGTTTATCTTTTGCACATATAATATGAAGTAGGTTGTTAAAATTTGGAAAAAAAGTAGTTATTATATCATGCAGTTGCCTTTACATATATACAATCAGAATTTTCCAGCATTCCAATAATACAATAGTAATCAAAAAGTTAAAATAAATTCAGGAAATGTCACCTGCATTAACTTCACAGAAAGATTTGATTTAGCTGTTTCAATGCTTCCAAAGAATGTGCCTGCAGCACAAGCAACAACATAAGATATACTCCTTAATATGGTCGAGGATACAAACACCACTTGAATTCTTATGCACGATTATTATGTTCTCAAAGATGCATCAGCATATTAGGAAAATCAAACACTGATAATTTTAAAATATTCGAACATATGGTTTACCAAACACGTAGTAGAAGTCGTCTGCAACCACATCTTTTGCCAGATTTTTTATGTACAACACAGGTGCAGGATTTCCAGCATTGTAATTCTGAAACAAGAAAAGACAGCTGTTACGATTAACAGATTTTGATGCTAACATGTTTATTATTCAATAAAATTTAGATAGTGGTAACCTTAAACATGGGAAGGGATAAAATTTCTTCTGGGGGTAATTTCCCGTGCTCCAATTCTTCAACAGTAGCGAAGGGTTTAGTATTTAAATTCTTATTCTCTATTTCATCTGTTTCTTCGGCGGTGTCATCATCTACTTTTTCAGTTTGAGTTTGTTTAGGAGTAATTTTAATCTGCAACCAAAATTATATAAGTGAAAAAGTGAACCATCTTGAAAGAAAACAATCAGCTTCTAGACTAAGTACTATTTTTCAAAACAATAACCTGCAACACAGGGTTCTTCTTTTTTATCAATGGGATCTCCTTAGGGATTAAGGTGGCAGGTTTTAATCCAACAGCCTCATGGGCTACATCCTTGTCAATAGCAGGACCCACAATAGCTTCCCGTTTGGTACGCTTGTGCCGAGAATCAACATTTTCCTGAAAAGTATCAAAGGTTTATGACAGCTTAAGGGGTGTATGGATGTGTGTTCTAAAAAGTGACTGTGTAATGATAAATAATCAGGATTAGGTAACTAATTGTAATGAATGATAATAATGCTTGGATGCACTATTCGTGTCAGCTTGTCAGAAAATAGAACATATCAAATTACAGATAAAATGATCAAAAAAGGACATTATTTTGTTGAAAAAAGATGTCTTTGGTGAAATGAGAGTACAAGTCTCTCAACTGGGATTAAATATGGCTAAATAGGTGATTTTATTTTACCTCATCCGAAGACTCCAACTCAGATTCACCACTTGAAAGATGAGCCAAATTGGAGTTTGTATCTACAGGCGGGGGTGGTGGTGGCTGTGGTGGTGCAGGTGCTGAAGGTGGCAGAGGTGGGGTCGGTAGTGCTGCACGAAATGGGGCTGGAATATTCATTTTATTCATCAAATGCAATACCTACCATGAGTAATAAGTGATACAATCATGTAAGTGGAAATTTTACTTCAAACAAATTCATTTTGTTCATCCACATTACAAAATAATTACCTGTGTATAGAAGCGAGGAACAGCAATAAGAGCATTTAAAATGTTGGTCAGGATATTTCCGTCTGGTGGGGGGTATGCATATCTACAGTTGTTGAAGTTAGTTTACTAGTGCGAGAAAGGGAAAAGATCCTTATATTGTCACCATCTAAAGCGTGGCCATTGTGTACAATAGCTATTGCTGCACCCCAATTGTATGAAACAGACGAGATAGCAACCAGTCAGCTATTTTACACAGTGGACGTCTAAGTAACCAGTTTTACACAAGTGTGATGCCACATAAGCTATTTACACAATTGGCACGCCATATCAGCATAGCATGTCAATATTTCAAAATAATTCACTACATTGAAGAAAAACTTGAAACTTGAGTGATTAGACCTCTTAAAAGAAGTTCAAGTGATCTAGGTGGAACCAATTTGAATCATGAAACTTGATTTCTATTTAGTAGCATTTGCGGTGATAATCTTATAACCCTTTTAGAAAGCGGGAAACAACATATTTAGTTTTTGCAAGAAAAGGGTAGCAGTACAACTTACTCAAGGTGAGGAGGAAATGGGTACTCCACCCCAAGTTTTTCAGCGATAGGTTCAAGTGTCGGTAAAGATTTCATCATGGATTCTTGCTTCAAATCTGTAGCTGCACTAGCATTATTATTTGATGACGTGCCATCATTCCTTGCGGTAGAATTATTATTTAGAGATTTAGTATCATTTGGTGGTGTTGTAGCTCTCTCAACAGACAAAACTTTACCAAGAAACCTTAACCTGGTCAAAATATCCAAAAACTAGCACGTGAAAAATATAAATTATAAAATACACATATAAACAGAACTAAAAATTCTTTAGCATCCCAATCTGCTAGATGAATTACCCATTTAATTGGCGTTGTGCTTGAGTTGCCAAACCTTCATTACTAAAATCAACAAAAGCACAGTTCCTCATCCTGCAATAATAGAACTTATGCCAACATGATAGGAATAAAGAAACATCAAGTCATTTCATCAGTTTATTCCAATTTTAGCCAACATAACTTGGGGCAAAAAAAGTGACCAAATGTTTTACTTGATCACACACTACTATTGTGCTGGTGTATAAGAAAGAACACCAAAAGCTCAGAATAAAGCAATGAAAACTATGAGCTACACAAAGTGGGGGTGGGGGGTGGAAAGCTGCATAAATGAAGATGTGAATCCTTAAAATTAAAGGAGCCAATTTTGTCCCACCTACTTATGAATGGGTTGATTTAGGTTTGTGTTTACTTCTAACAGGTCAAACAAGTACATTTAAAGAAAAGAGTTAAATAAATCAGATCAAAAAGGCTGAAAGCCCCCTTAAGTGTATTTATAAAGCATAATCCTCGGTCATTTTATACAAAAAAATTAGATTATAATTGAGCTATATAACTTCTTTGATCGTATTTAACACACTAACTATTCACAGAAGAATTTAAAAACTTTGGACACAAAGCGTTTATTCAACCCGTTTCAGCTGTACTAAACAATTACCCATTCGACCCATTACACTACCACCTCTATAACTCATACTCCCCAGTACCTTCCAGAAGTGCATGGACGAACACATGAAGCGCCGTAATGGGAAAAGAGACGAGACAGGGTATCATGAGGAATAGCTTCAGGAAGATGACGGATCAAAAGTGTAGCTGCTTCTTTCTCTGGGAGCCTTGGTGAAACTTCACCCACACTTTGATATGCATAGCCATGCATCCCTTGAGAATAATTTGGCGGTTGAAATGGTGGAACATTGGCCATTAGAGCATCAGCAGTTATTACCTATAAGCTACTTGTTTTGCTGTAGCAGGACTATTCTGTGTATGGGTTGGTAAAGTCATTAGTCATTGGTTTGAGTATAGAAATTATTCATAGCTTTTAAGCATCAGGATATCATCCCCATGAATATAAAAAAACAATGAAGTTAATATGGATGTATTAGCAAGTGTAAGTTTTCTTTTATGTTCAAATCCCAAAATTTACCAATTGAAATGACTTGACCAAGCACGAGAAATTGTTAGCATCCAGTAAGATCCAGACACAATTAGCTATTAAGCGCATTCACGACGGTTTAACAATCATACTTTAGGCCAGTAGGCCTGCATGCCTTGGGTTCAGATTAGGGGGTTATACCTCATGGTTGTTCATGTTTTTAAACGTAATGCAAGTACTAATCGAGATGCAGAGCCAAAACTGACTCCAAAAGCACATGATGGTGCAACTAAACAGACCAATTACTTCATCTTATACACAGCTCCGAAATTGAAACCAAAACCATAAACCAACATTCTTTGGACAATACGTCCAGCGTCTGGTGTGCTTATATACAATCAACCCATAAATCAATTATCAAAAACAAGGTACAAAACTCTAACTTTAAACACAAATTAGTACACAGAACACTTAACTTGCAAGATTTGATGGCAATACACTTACATTCCTAAACTGTTAATATTTTCTTAGAAAACTGAACCATGTAAACTCTAAGATAAACAAATGCAGATCTATTTCATATTTGTCTACTTCGTAATCTGGCAGCATGAATGTACAGTATATCAGTCATATGCAAAGGATGTATAATCTTCAAAACAAATCCAAGAAAGTGAACAAATTAAGCTACCCATATATCAAAACCTCAAACCACAACAATCAAGCGAAAAAATAAGAGCAAATCATCATTCAATCCTCACACAGACATTTCATCGAGCACCTAGTATGCATACTTCCAATACCAACCATCCGCTCTACATTTGTTCAATCAAGTCACAGAATCATAATTTCAGACACAAAACTTCGTTAATTGAATCAATCAAGGTTTAAAACAAACTTTTCATCGCAAAATACAAACAAAAATCACCTGAATTGTAGCCTGCGAACCCCAGATGATAGCGAACTGGTGAAATGTGTTGCTGCAAAAATGAGATGATGATTAAGGTTATAATAATTCACCCTTATTTTAATTGGGAGATTAAGGAATCACAGTTACACTAGTTCAAATCGGAGATGATGGAGGAATGAATGAATGATTCAGAAATGGGGGTTGAAGATGATGACCAAATGCTCGAATACTGGCCCAAAAGATTATCTTTGCAGATTCCGATTTTGGGTCGGCCCAATTAGGAAATGAGAAGTAATCCAGTCGTTTGAAACCCTATTTAAGGTCGGCCCAATTAAGTTCAGTTTTTTTTGTTCCCTGTTTGGAGCCAGTGGCTTCTTTAGGGTCGGAACCGATCCCTCTTGATACCGGTTCGGGTAGTCGGAATTGGGGATAATCTGGGTCGATTTTTAAACCCGGTTCGTATCGAGTAAAATAAAACTAACACTAGATTGACTATGTTAGAACCCTTGGAAGATTAACATTTAGTCTTTTTGTATATATTTTATAGTTTGTACTAGTATAGAGACTAGTTTTGTAAATTGTTAGTTCCTTAGTTGCTAGTATAAATAGCTTAGACATAAAGAAAGAGGAATAGAACAGAAGGAGATAGAATACAGAAAATAGAAAAACAGAAAATAGAGAGAGAAAAGAGAGAGCGATTGCATGCAAATTTTCAGATATAATTTACAGAGAATTCAAGTAAGTTGTTGAGAGTTTGTTGAGAATTGCTAACTGTTTTCTTACTCTTGTAATTGTCTTAGCTATATCAATGAACTGTGAATTTGTTGATATTGCTTGAATCGATTACAATTGTTTGTGTTTCTCTTGAATTGTTCACTTAAATCATTACATATTATCTCAATAGATCCTATCAATTGATATCAGAGCCTATCAATTGGTTCTGATCCGATCAATTGCTCTATTAATTGGTATCA
>BJCM01084366.1:0-11470 GCA_018326385.1 Flaveria bidentis
CATATAATTACTTGTGTTCTTAGTGTCATCCTGTGTGGTTAATCCAGTTCACTGTTTGATTGAGTTTGACTTGCTCTCCTCTTTGTGTTGTTGTGTTGTAAGTTGCAAAGCCTTCAACGGTCCTGCAGTGCATTTTGTCATAAAAGTCATTCTCTATCTTAAATACGATGCAAAAAACTCCCCTTGATTTTGAATACAACTACATTTTCAACAAACTTTTTACCGAAACATTGACAAAAGAAGCTAAAGATAAACGTGAATTCGGTTTTTTTAAAAGAATATCATGAAAGAAAGTTATTATAAAAACAAAAAATATTTAAAAATTAAAATATTAAATACACTATAAGGGTCATAATAAAAACTTTATAAAAAACAAAGTATAAAAGATGAGTGTCATTATTTAAGTTGATTTTTAAAATATATAAAAAAAGCTTGCGGTCAGATCCTAAAAGTTTCTTATAGCTAAGTATGTGTTATTATATGGATAAATAATTAGCCATTTTCTTTATCAAATTGGTATTTAAACCCAAATAGAGTTAGTCAAGATTATTCTTTTGGTTTTTTCTCATGCTATTATTGAGATTTTTTTTTTGTGATGAAAGCAAGTGAAGTACTACCACAAAGTTTTGTATTTTTGTTTTTTGTAAAAGTTTTTTTTTGTGTTTTGGCATAAAAAATTTATGAATTGACACTTTGTGGTAGACCCGTCGATTTTACATGTACCCGATTAACCCGCTTGACCCGATCTCACCCGTACCTAAAGAAGCCCGACCCGCACAACCCGAAAACCGATTCTTATTTGGGTTGGGTTTCGGATATACTTTCAAATCTCAAAAACCCCAAATCCAAATAACCCGATCAACCCACATTATTGTTAAGCAAATTGTATGTATACACTTGTTTTGATTGTCTAAATTGATAAAATTGTTTGTATATAATTATATATTTAAGCACATGTTATAATTTATAAAAGTAAAGTAGTTTAAGTCCATTAATTTTATAAGATTTCAAAAGAAAATTCACTAAAATCTACTAAATTAAGTCTATTGTTTAATACTCGAAACCCAACACGAACAACCCGTTACATGAACAACTGAAACCAAATAAGTAGATTGTTATTCAAGTCGAGTTCCAGGTAGATTTTCAACATTAAAAAACCCAAATAACCTGAACCGATTAACCCGAAACCCGATAAACTAACCTGATCAACACCCCCTACGTTGCGATGTGCTACATCAAAGTTTTGTCTTTTTGCCTTTTGACCATCATTTTTTTGGCATCTAACATTGGTTAATTTTTAGTATCATAGGATATAGTAAGTGTAGTTATTGTTACAGTACTAAGACGAATAAAATTGATTATGAGTGAACATCATCGTTGCGGGTATAGATATTATCAAAACAGGTATTGGTATTCGATTTTGTGCTGACTCGACAATGAACAAAGTTGCATCACGTAAGACACGGGAAGACAACCAAAATCCCGGACGTGCAGCGCGGGAGAAAACACTAGTTTACATCAAAAGAAATAATAACGAATAGTTATGGACCCTATAAATAATTTACCTAAATTGGTAATATATTTTTTGATGAAGGAAATATCTCTTTTTGGAAGGCAGCATTTCATTTAACAAAACAGGGAAACCAAAAGATGTATGAATCCTAACAAACAACCATAAAATACATAACCAGTTATTAGTTACAAAGTTAAAATTACACCAATTACGATATTGTAATCTTGCTCTATTTTTAATCCAAAGGAAGCTCAAGGTCTTGATATCGCTAATGATGTTTTAAATGGAGCTTTTTTGCCCTTCAAATATACATTTGTTCCTTGCCTTCCAAATGACCCAACAAGAGATGAACACCACCGATTGAATAGCTTTCTTTTTAAGATTGTCTCCATGAATTGTTTGATGCAATTCTATAAGATCCTGAACCGAAAAGACAAAGATTGGTGGAAGATTACACCATTCAAAGTCCATTTGCCACACAATGGTAGCCACATACACATGATGAAAGAATATGCTCAAGCGACTCCTCGATATTATTGCACAAGACATAATAAAGCTATATCTAATCAGAATATAATACTTCGGTCCAAAACTAGAAATATTTTGTTGATATCACGAAATCGATCCTTAGCGATATAAATTTTCACCAGGAGGTTCGTGAAGTGTAATGGACATATGACATCATTTTGATGGGTAGTCTAGAAAAATTTGTTTTTCATAGGCACTTAATATCAGCTAGTTCGTACCATCATTAGCGTCGTTAGAAGTGTCATAGAAACATGATTTTCATTAGAAAATCTTAAATATGTGATTTCTCGCTTTTTGATAAACTTAAATTTAATTCCAATCTTGCTTACATGATTAAATTATAAATTTACTTAAAAATATTTAGACATATTAAATCGTCATTTACTTTTATTTTAAACGGCCAATTAAATCATTAGCGAGTCACTGGCTCATCCGATCATGTCCGAGAAAACTTGCTATAAATAAAGTAAAGCTCACAGGTCCAACTGAAAACTATTTAGAATATAATAGTTTCTTATTTCTATCTCAACTTATTGTACTATTTAGATAGTTAGTTACGTGACACAAGTTTGGTGAACCATAAATAGAAACCGAAAGATGTCAGAAGTTTCCAAATGGTCAAACAGTGACGCGCAATTGAATTCGATTACATAAATCTAAAATAATAAAAATTATAAATTTATAAAACAATAATATTTTAACATCTCATGAAAAATAATTTAACAAGACTTGATTTTCCGTCGTCTGCTACACAAATTCAACCTTCGCCTTCTTCCTCTTCGATCAATATCTTCGTTCTTCTTCAAATCGTCACCAACTACACCTTTTTCTCGTGATTCTTTCTGCTGTAATTTCTATTTTCTTCATGTTCTTTTGCCCCAATTTCTCTATTGACCCCTTCAATCTTTTGATTCATTTATGGGTTTTTGATTCTTCAATTCATTACCCCTTTTCACACTTCGAAGAATCTCCAATACCCTTTTTCCAGATTCGCTGAATTCCCTTTTACAGATTCATTTCGTTTTCAGGTCAAGATTTTTCAAAGACTTTGACCCTCCCCATATGCTGAATTGAATGACTTCGTTGATTTATGCATACTACAATGTGTCCCACTTTCTTGATTAATATCAAATGAAGTCTTGTTTACATTCATCATATTTGGAAGGTTTGGGTATTGCTGATTGGATATGAAGCTGTTAGTACGTGTGATCGAAGCTAGAAACATGCCTCCAATGGATCCAAATGGGTCATCTGATCCATATGTGAAATTGAAATTAGGGCACCAGAAGTTCAAGACTAAAGTGGTGAAAAAGTGCTTGAACCCTTCTTGGTGTGAGGAGTTTAGTTTTAAGGTTGAAGATTTGAAGGAACAACTTGTGGTTTCTGTGTACGATGAAGATAAATTTTTCAGTGATGATTTTCTGGGAAGTGTAAAGATTCCTATTTCTAGTGTCTTTGATACAGTTGATAAATCTCTTGGTACTGTGTGGTACCCTTTGCAGCCCAAGAAGAAATCTAAGATCAAAGATTGTGGTAACTTTTCTCCCCTTTTTTGATTGGTCAATTTTATTGTCATTTTCTACCTTTTGATGATGGAATGTGTCATTTTCTAGCTATTTTATTGTTTCATTTTGTGATTTGTGCGTTTGTTGCCTCTGCGTGCTACCCTGTAAGGTACAAAAATGGAAGTACATTCATATGTGGGTTGTTTGGATATGGGCTTTGAATGTGATTATGGGACTTTGCATGATCTAATATTTCAGTTTAACAAATGGGTTTGCGGGTTAGTGTTCGGATGTGGCTTCTAAAGTTGTAAATTGTAATTTAAGCTTCAAACAAGTTATGTTTGTTCAAGAAATTAATGCATAAGTGACAAAAAGGGTATTCTCTGTAAATAATGAGATGAGACTTGTGACTTGTGAGATGGACAGATGAAAGTTAAAGAAGAGGTAATTTGGTGGTTAACTTTAACTTTTGATAATCACTTTGTAGCAGCTAGTATGAAACTGATTATTCAAAACTGGTCTTTTGACCCCTAATTGATTAGATATTTAGAATGATTTTCTGTTTATCCACACATTAAAACAGATTATTGTGACAACCAAGTTGCAATTATGACATGGATCGGTTTCAAAACACAAATCCGAAAGTCCCCATGTTGTCTTTCTATAATCAAACATAGGATACCATTGAAAAGGATAAGTAATAAGATTAATCTAGGTTCAAGTTTTGATCTGAGAGTGTGTTTAATACCAGGTGAAATCCTTCTCACGATATGCTTCTCACAAAATAATCCGCAATCGGACTTGCAATCACAAACTGAAAATGGAACCATGTCACCAGCAAGATCTTCCACAAGTTCAAGAATGTCATCTCCGTTGAGATCAGAGGAATTAACAGCTCCAATCAAGGAGGAAAAAACAAACAAAGAGAAACTTACAGGTCTAATATCTCAAATATTTAGCAGAAACAATGAATTATTACCATCAGCTGGTAATAAAATCACTGAGTTGCCAGACGTGCCTGAAACTAATGAATCTGAGGTGTCTGAAGACAAAACTGAAGAACAGTCTTCATCATCTTCAAATTTTGAAGAACTTATGAAAAAACTCGAGGAAAAAGATGAAGGCAGTGAAATGCCTGCCAATTTACCTGGAGGAATAATGTTAGATCAGATGTATGCAGTTCAACCATCTGAATTGAACTCTTTTCTCTTTTCATCCGAATCAAACTATCTGAAACAGTTAGCAGATATTCAAGGAAGCACAGATCTGCAAGTGGGCCCATGGAAATTCGACTCTGAAACTGGAAATTTAAAAAGAACGTTTACTTATGTTAAAGCACCATCTAGATTAATCAGGGCTATAAAAGCAATTGAAGATCAAACATATCTAAAAGCCGATGGCAAAAGTTTTTCAATTTTATCAAGTGTGAACACTCCCGAAGCTCCATATGCAAGCAATTATCGGGTTGAAGTACTAACCTCCATATCACCTGGGCCTGAGCTTCCATCAGGAGAAGAATGCTCACATTTGGTGGTCTCGTGGCGAATGAATTTCTTACATAATACAATGATGAAGGGTATGATAGAAGGCGGTGCCCGCCAAGGTGTAAAGGAGAGTTTTGAACAAGTAGCGAGTCTATTATCTGAAAAATTCAAGGTGGCTGATGTAAAAGAAGTTGGTTCAGAGAAAGAACAGGCTTTGGCTTCTTTACAGGTGGAACAACAGTCAGATTGGAAGCTTGCTGTTCAATATTTTGCTAATTTCACTGTAATTTCCACCATTTTAATGGGATTATATGTGCTTGTTCACATATTTCTAGCTATGCCTAGTACGATTCAGGGGCTTGAATTTGGTGGGTTGGATTTACCAGATTCGATTGGTGAAGTCGTTGTATGTGGAGTGCTGGTCTTACAAGGTGAAAGAGTTATGCATTTAATATCAAGATTTATGCAAGCGAGAGTGCACAAAGGTATACAAAATATTTATCTGATAATTCTTTTACATGTTGGTTAACTTTTAACTTATTGTTATGATAATAATAGTAGGGGGTGATCATGGAGTAAAAGCAACTGGTGATGGATGGTTACTAACTGTCGCATTGGTTGAAGGAGCCAATTTACCAACGGTTGATTTAAGTTGTTTATCTGATCCATATGTTGTTTTCACTTGCAATGGGAAAACAAGAACAAGCTCGATTAAATTTCAAAAATCTGATCCTCGCTGGAATGGTGAGTTGTATTTATTTTTTACTGTAATAATCTTTTATTCATATTCGGTTGTTAAAAAATTAAAGAATGATATGATTTGCAGAGATATTTGAATTTGATGCAATGGATGACCCCCCATCTACACTGGATGTTGATGTTTATGATTTTGATGGACCTTTTGATGAAGCTGTATCTCTGGGACATGCACAAATTAATTTTGTAAAAAGTAATATATCTGATTTAGGTGACGTGTGGGTCCCACTTCAAGGGCAGTTAGCCCAAGCTTGTCAAGCGAAATTGCATTTAAGGATATTCTTGAATAATACAAGAGGTAGCAATATTATTAAAGAATATTTGACCAAAATGGAAAAGGAGGTTGGAAAGAAGGTAGCAGATTAACAATCTTTGGTTTCTTTTAGATCTCAGTTCATGATTTCATAGATGAATTTCTTTGAATAAATTAAATTTTCGTTAATCCAGATAAAATTACGCTCACCTCAGACAAATTCAGCTTTTCAGAAGCTGTTTAAGCTTCCACCCGAGGAATTTCTGATTAATGACTTTACTTGTCATTTGAAACGCAAAATGCCCCTTCAGGTGAGAAATGTATCTGTTTTCTTCTGTTCTCTTTTCTTAGAAAAAAATAATAATATGGAAGCTGAAGGTTTTAATGGTTTGCAGGGGCGTTTGTTTCTGTCAGCAAGAATAATAGGGTTTCATGGAGACTTGTTTGGACACAAGACAAATTTTTATTTTCTGTGGGAGGATATAGAAGATGTTCAAGTGGTTCCACCTACTTTGTCGTCAATGGGTAGTCCGATTGTGGTTATAACATTACATCCAGGCAGAGGTTTGGATGCAAAACATGGTGCAAAGACGCAAGATGCAGAAGGCCGGCTTAAGTTCCATTTTCAGTCATTTGTGTCTTTTAATGTTGCACACAGGTAACTTTCTAACTCATCTTTATTATCTTGGTTTTAGAAAGCGCACCTGAGGTGCGAAGCAATAGAAATGCCTCAGGACCTTGAGGCGGCACTTCATGCACATGTGGGTCCAAATTGGTCAAATTTAGGGTCTAGAGAAGACTGATATGTAAAACTAACCAAAGGGATGAAGAGATTATTAATTGTTTACTTGATGAAAAATGCTTCTTGTAAAATAGATGAGAGAGATGCAACTTTTGGTTGTACATATAGCAACACCTTGCATATGTGAACCTCTTGTCTTACGCCTCACTTTCAGGACCTATACGCTTTGGAGTGCCTCATGCTTTTTAATACCATGATCTTTGTATTTTAATTATTCAATTAGAGACTTAAAAGTGTAATTTGTTTCGAAAACAGGACAATCATGGCTCTGTGGAGGGCTAGATCCTTAAGTCCTGAACAAAAAGCAGAGATAGCTGAAGAAGAATCTGATGATAAAAACCAACAAATGCTTGAAGATGAATCATCCTTGATCAAAAGTGACGATGAATCAGAAAACAGAAGTCTCCAGAGCGAAGAAAGTGGGTCCTTTTTAGGACTTGAGGATGTCAGCATGTCTGTTGTATATTCCTCTGTTCTTTCAGTTCCAGTGAGTCACGATATTATTATATTATCATTTTTAATCCATTTTCGATGAATATACACGTTTTACTGATGTGGGTTGATTCCAATTTCAGTCAAATTTTGTGATGGAGTTGTTCAGTGGAAGCGAATTGGAGCGAAGAGCAATGGACAGGGCCCATTGTGTCAATTATTCAACGAGCCCGTGGGAGTTTGAGAAGACCGATGTTTATCAGAGACAAACTTATTACAAGTTTGACGTTAGTGTTTCCCGTTATGGAGGAGAGGTCACCTCAAGTCAGCAAAAATCACGGCTAACTGACAGAAACGGTTGGCTTGTAGAAGAAGTCACAACTCTTCACGGGGTCCCACTTGGCGACTATTTCACTGTATGTATAGTTGTATACATAATGCATTTTAACAATTATCGTAAAAGTGTGATTGCTAATACCTGACATTGTTATGCAGCTTCATACAAAGTACCAAATAGAGGATCAAGGGTCAAGATCCACAGGATGTAAAGTGGTGGTGCAATTTGGGATTGCATGGTTGAAAAGCACCAAACATAAGAAAAAGATCACCAAGAACATACACGCAAATCTGCAAGACCGTATGACGATCATGTTCAGTACAATCGAGAAGGAATATGTATCAGGAAAACAACAGATTCAGACTTGATTTTAGAGAGAAGATAGAAAGAAAATTGTAACTCCACTTGTAATGCCGGAAAGCAGTTTTCGTGGGCTCTCTGGTGACGACTGCGATAGCAAAGATGGGATTGAAAGCCGAAAAGCTCTGGCAGGATGATTTTGTATTTTACAATTTTATGTTTGTACAGTTGATGATTGTAATAATGCTTTTGGAATGACAAATATAGTTGTGTACAAGTGTTAGGAAATAGCCTAGACTTCACTCATTCATACAGACATTTATATACTGCTAAGGATGATTTTTCATATAGAAACACCTGATTTCTTTCAGTGTATGAAGCTTCAGATGTAAACTCCACTCAGTAGCTAAATTCAATAATTATTTCATGATTAAACCTTGCCCGCTATTGGGTTTGAACCAATGACTTGGGTCGTCTTATGAAGGTGCATTTTAAACAGGGTCAAAGTCAACTTCCATAAAACTTGGATAAATCATTCAAGTCAAAGTAGTGCATTTAGGGTCCGTACGAAAGCACATTTGAAACAGGGCCAAAGTCAAACTTTTAAAGACTTGGGATTTAATGACTGAAGTCAAAGTTTTGCGTTTAGACTGCGAACATATGGCTGAATCACTCGTATAGACTTTTGTTTTCTACTTTGTTAGTTTTCTCAAATTTCATAACTTTAATCTTTGTGAAGTTATCGGACAATAAGATATCACAAAAATAACATAACTGGTATAAATATTCTCATATAGACTTTGTTTTCTACTTTGTTAGTTTTCTCATTTTTCATGTTTTTAGCTGCTTTTGTTTTGATTGTAAAATGTATGAATCAAGATTTCACTAATTTACGTATTTAGTTAGTTTTAAACGATCTGTGAGTTAAGTTTATTTTTACTAGTGATTGTCCATTCTGAGACCTTTGCGTTTGATCTATAACTATATGTATCTTTAAGCTTTATGTTTTCATGAAAAAACCTAGATTGTTACCACGCGCTTCTTCGATATAAAAGTGAATGCTTAGGTGATGCGGAATTGTGCGTGCGTATAAAATTCTCAACCGGTGTGGGGATCCTCCTCTTCCCCAACTGTGAAGCTATGGGTAAAGAAATTCTTCAAAGCGGGGATTATTTATCGTCTTCCACCGGTTTAATTATTTAGCAGTTTGAATGTTACCAAACGGTCTCTCGGCTGTTATATTTAAAAAAATAAAATGAGTTTGATAACCTTTAAACCACTCATATTACCTTTTGTTTACACTCTACTTCTACTTTGCAAACTATAAACTCTATACACTCATTTGCTTTAGAAAATGGAATTATCATTCGGCTCCCCCCCAAAAAATTAAACCGATTTCAAAAATCTCATCACAAAAACCCAACAATGGTCACAATCACCATCTCAACAACTCATTCGACACTCTGAGAGATTGTTTGCGATTTCATCTGACGCTCAATACAACCAACAATCCTACTACAACCAATAAAAACACTTCCCGATGTACAACACATTCTACAATACCCAAACATTTTTTATAAATTATCATCAGTTAAATCATGACGATTCTGATTCAAACGAGGAAACATTTGCTATTAGAGGAGTATGTGTTAGGTGAGGAGTAGGAGGTGTTGATGCAAACTCATCTTCTCCACCATTAATGTAATTATACATAATATATAAATATAATTCTATGGTTATTTAAAATATACAAATGTTTTATGTTGATAAGGTTTATAATCTAGACAAAAGAAAATAAATGAAACAAAATATAATATAAATTAAAAAAATTGTTTTCAAGTTGAAATACAAAGAATTATTATTATTGAGTGTATTCAAAATATGAGAAAAAATGTACAATAAATAGATGAGCATAAAGGTTTTTACAAGGAAATAGAATCACTAATTATGGATGAGAATTCCTTTGATGGTGGCAACGGTCCTTAATTGACAGAATTATATAGTTGTCAAATCTTCCAAACTTGGAAATAATGCAATGCTGATCGTATCATATTTCCACAAAAAAATCATTTTCTTTTTTTTTTTTGTTTCTAACACTCCCCCTCACGTTGAGTAGTGGGATCTCCAATGTTTAACTTGTCAAGGCAATCTTTGAAAATCCTCTCGTTGACCGCCTTTGTTAATATATCTGCTAATTGGTCTTTCGATCGAACAAATGGTAATTCTATAATACCAGCTTCAGGTTTTTCTTTGATGAAGTGCCTATCAACCTCTACATGCTTTGTGCGATCATGTTGAACGGGGTTTTCTAAAATTTGTATTGCAGCTTTATTATCACACATAATCCTGCTTGCTTTGGTTTGAGGAAATTCGATCTCGGTCAGGAGGTTTCGTATCCATAATATTTCTGCCAGGCCCTTTGCAATCCCTCGGAATTCATCTTCAGTACTAGATAATGCTACCACCTTTTGTTTTTTGCTTCTCCATGTAACTAGGTTTCCACCTACGAGGGTGAAGTATCCTGACGTAGACCTTCGATTCCCTTGATCTCCCGCCCAGTCTGCATCAGTGTATGGTTGTATCTTAAGGTGCTTATTTGGTTGAAATAGTACCTCGTGTCCTGGTGTTCCTTTAAGATATCTAAGGATCCTCCATACTTCTTCCATATGAGTTACTTGAGGATGCATAAATTGGCTAACCACCCTGACTGCATAAGCGATATATGGGCGAGTATGTGAGAGATATATTAGTTTACCAACTAATCGTTGATATCTTTCTTTATCTGTCAATTCTGTTCCTTCTTCCATGCATAGTTTATGATTAACCATCAATGGTGTATCGACAGGCTTGCAGTCCATCAACCCTATCTCGACTAGAAGATCCAGGACATATTTCTTTTGGGAAATAAAAATCCCTTGTTTCGAACTTAACACTTCAATTCTAAGAAAGTGTTTTAAGTCTTCCCAAGTCTTTCATCTCGACTTCCTTGAACAAGCTATTCTTCAACCTTTTAATTTCTTCCTTATCATTACCTGTAATGATCATGTAATCAACATGTATAATTAAACAAGTTATAAGTTTACCTCTTTATTTTAGGAAATAATAATAGCTTATGAAAATGATGAACTAGACAACTTAGGACACACATAGTTTCTAAGAAATAATAAGAATTAGTTTTAAGAAAAACCTACTCAAAGTTGATCATCCAAATAGCTGATATCAGATATTTAAATCTTTGTTCATCAAAAGCCTTTGTAAACAGATAAGCATATTGATTATCTATGTGAACTTTGACTAGTTTAATTAACCCATTTTCATAATTATCTCTTATTAAATGATACCTGATATTGATGTGTTTGGTCCTTGAGTGCTGCACATGATTCTTTATGATTGAAATGACACTATTGTTGTCTATGTGAATGGGAGTCTCCTTGAAGTTTAACCCATAGTCCAGCATCTGATTCTAAATCCAAAGCACTTGAGCACAGCAGCTTGCAGCAGCAATGTATTCAGCTTCAGCAGTTGATGTAGAGACACAAGATTGTTTCTTGCATTGCCAT
>BJCM01084367.1:0-14062 GCA_018326385.1 Flaveria bidentis
CCCCCCCCCTCTCTCTTATTTTTGTCATAGATGTTACTTAAACACAAGCCATTCACCTAGTTTTATGAGATCTTGAAGTATCTTACCTTAACTATTTAAGATGGCTAAAAAGTTAAAATTGAAAAGTTAGAGTGGATTAACTTTTAGAGAGTTAAAAGTCATTAAAAATACCAAATTACCTTTTTACCCTTCCCCCATCTCCCCATTACTCACCAACTTCAACCTATGAGACTTTAAACTCATCGACCGGCCTCTACCAACCTCACCCTGCTACCATTACTCAACCTGCGACCATTACTCTCCGCGTCCGCCATTACTCAACCTGCAACCAACGTCAACATGCGACAACCACCTGCGACCGCCATCAACCTGTGATCGCCATCAACCTGCGACCGCCACCCTACTGGTCTGCGACACCATAAACGCCAACTACCTCATCATTAATAGGCGACCCACATCAATAAAATCGATTTGTTATGTTGTGATTTAAAGATTATGCTATGATTTGAAGAAGATTCCTGATTTGAAGAAGTTCTTCATCCATCTCATCGTTTTTTTGCTACAAATATTTGATTTTCTCAATCTCTTGTATGATTCTTATTCATGTTAGTTTGGGGATCTCAATTTGGTTGTTTAATTTGCTACAAAGGCTATTGATCTCAATTTGGTATAAAGGTTGTTCATCTCAATTTAAGGATCTCTTGTATTCATGTTGATTTTGTTACAAAAGGTTGTTGAACTCAAATTGGTTGTTCACTATATGGTAGAATTAGGGTTACATTTGGTTATTGATCTTAATTTGGTTAGATGTTGTTGTATGGTAGAAATGTTGTTGATATCAATTTGATCTCAATTTGGTTGTTCATTGTATGTTGATTCATGTTGATTTAAATATTGTTGTATGTTAAAAATGCTATTGATCTCAAAACTGAACACTAGTATTTTAAGTGTTCGTCTAGTTAATTACAACCTTCTTTGTTGTTTTTTTCTTTTTATGGGATGGTTTAAACTTGAGTTTATTTTATCCATGTTTGGTTTTAGTGTTCATTAAGTAAAGATCAAGAAAAAGTAAACTTTTGTGGTTTTTAACAGTTACCTCAATGGATTGTGAAACATCAATTAAAAGGAATAAATTTTTGGGGGATGATATTACGTACAATGAGTTTATTGATGCATGCTGTCTTGAACTTAGAAGAGGGAATAAAGCTGGTACATCCTTTAATAAGCTTGGGTGGAATAATATAGAAAAAAAACATATATGAAAAAACTAGCAAAACCCTTGATAAAAAACAAATCAAAAACAAATAGGAAGGCGTGAAAAAAAAAAGAATGGAAGCTTTATGATTGCTTAGTGAGGCTTGAAACTGGGATTGGTGGAACGAGAAGCTTAATAGATGCATCGGCTGAGTGGTGGGAGGAGAAAATAAAGGTAAGTTCTACTTTTATAATCAATGGTAGTTATTGTTACATCCTAAAATTCATTAATTTATCTATGTATGATGTAGGAAAATAAAGACTTCACCAAATTCAAGGGTGCAAATTTGGAGATCTTCGAGATGCATTATGCTCTATTGTTTCGGGATTCGGTTGCGGTAGGAGATCAAGCTTTAAATCCATTACAATTTCAAAGTGATATTAGATGTGAAGAAAACATAAAGGGAAAAGGAGATAGTGATAAGATATGTTTAGGTGATGATGAGCCTTTGTTTCCTATTTATGTTGAAAGTAGTTCGAATAAAGGGAAAAAGGCTAAGGATGTTGGTAACAAACGCTCAACCAAAAGCAAAACTTCATCTTTCGAAGACAAGCATGAAGACAAGCTAGATGTTGTATTAGATGCCTTGTCAACAAGAAGCACGCAAACTTTTCCACCAAATGTTGCCTCCGCAACAATTGCAGTTTGCATTGATATTGTTATCACTTTTCCTGGTTTTGAAGAAGCTTCCAAAGATTATTCACGTGCCTTGTGTGCTTTAATCAAAAAATCAAATCGTAAAGCATTTATGTATCCAAAGACTCATGACGCAAAGATGGAGCTCCTTATGTTACTTATGGAAGAATGATTTATCATTTGGAATTATATGTTATCTTTTGACAATATATGCTATTTCTATTTGACATTAGTGTGTAATATTTTAAATTTAATATAATTGTTTTACATCTTTTGTATTTATCTAGGATGGATAGTGGCGACTGATTCGTATGATAGTGATGAAGAAACTTTGGGCAACGATGATATAGAATTCGAAATATTATGTGGAATAGTTGTTAGAGGGATAATAATAGCACGTGACTTGCATAATAGAATAAGACAATGTCACACGTCAACAAAAGCAGGGCACATGTTTATAACTGAAATATTAAATGGGCATCCTAGATGATGTTATGATATTTTTAGAATGGACATACCAATTTTCAACTAATTATGTGTAGATCTTGTTACCGATTATGGATTGAAACAAACCCGCAATTTGTCTATTGAGGAGTCTGTTGGAATCTTCTTGATGACATTGGGTTATGGGTGTACCAATAGATTTGTCCAAGAATTTTTTCATCATTCTGGCGAAACGATTCATAGACATTTCCATAGAATTATGGCAACCATCCTTAAAATGAGTACTAATATTATCAAGCCACCCGCAAATGATAACGGTGATGTACCCGCATATATATTAAATAATCATCGGTATTATCCAATATTCAAGGTATGATCTAATGTTTCGTGTTTCCAATTAACAAATGAATTTACTATTTCATCTTTTTGTATTTGTAGGATTGTATTGGCGCTATTGACAGGGCACACGTGAGGGCATCAGTTCGATTGAAGGACCAACCAAAGTACATTGGTCAAAAGTGATATCAACATAAAATATAATGGATGTTTGTGATTTTAACATGTGTTTTACATTTGTATGGGCCGGATAGAAGGGGAGTGCACATGACACGAGTATATTCAATGAAGCCTTACGGAGGCCACATCTAACTGGTGGTTAGTATAATGATCCGTTCTACATGTGTTTTTTTGTTATACATGTTAGAAAAGCCTAACTATTGTTTGTTTTATTTGTAGATAAATACTACGTTGTTGATGCCGGATACCCAAATACTAAAGGTTATCTTGCTCCGTACAAAGGTCAAAACATTCGTTATCATAAACCGGAATTTCAACGTGGATAGAGTAGTGCCAAGCGTGCTCCTCGAGGACCAAAAGAAACATTTAACTATTACCACTCATCGTTGCGAAACATTATTGAAAGAACTTTTAGAGTGTGAAAAGCTAGATGGGATTTATTAAGAGATATGCATGTAACTATACATACAAGCACCAAGTGAGTATTGTGATAGCATCAATGACGATCAATAATTTTATTAGAAAGGCTGGAAGCATTTAACACTGCCCAACAAGAATCTTACAATCCCAGAGAAGGTGGTACTACAAATGACATTAATGAAGAACTTTCGAATACAAAGCGTTCGGATCATGATGTTACGTATATGACATCAATAAGAGATATATTTGCGCAAGATTTGATGAACTCGCGGAGATGAATGTAGTATGACATTAGTTTCATAACATTGTGCATTTTTTGTGTTTTTTTAACAATCTCATGGAGATGAATGTTGTAGTATGGCATTATCTTTTATAAATTATGTATACGAATCTTATTTTATATATTTTAATTTGCAAGAATGAAAAAATAGTATATAACAGAAAACATCGTATTACAAAACGTAAATAAGCAATCCCAAACATTAAAAAGAAAGCCAACTTATTGTCTTTTAACAGAATATATTTTTTGGTCATTTTACATTAATAAGCTAAACCAAGCATTTTTTACAAAACAACTTATTGATTTTTCAGATTATAAGTTAATCCAAACATATATTTTAAAATTTACTTTTCAAAAATTATAAGTTAATATGTCATTTTTCTCAAAAGTCCTTTTCAGTCAATAATGGTGTGGGGGGGATCATCGTCTTCTTTTTTCTGTCATAGTGTTAAATTTTAATCCGACAGTGTAAACTTCTGGCCTGATATTGTAAACTTTTATGTAAATAATGAGTTTGCCCCCCTAAAAATAATTTCGTCCACGTCCTCCTCCTACTAGAGTGTTCAAGCTCCAACATTATTTTTTTTCCAACATTATTTTTTTCCGAATATGCCTGGATCCATATGCATATTTGGCTTATTAGTCCAACTGATTTTCCGTACATATTTACCCTATCATCATCAAATATAAACCTATCGTGAAAACCATTATATCTATATTAGTTAGAAACTTTTATGATCGTGGGTTTTTAAAAATTTATTGGTTTGAGTTTCTTGTATGCAATAGAGCTAATTGCATGTTCCATCTTTAACCTCCTAACCTATTTAATTTTCTTCAAACATCTTGTCCCTCTTATATTTAGTCATTTAATCGTTGATTTCCTTTCATTAACATTATCAACGTCGATTTCCATACTACGATGCAACTGATGAACTACTAACCTTCTTCATGATGATTTGTGTTACATATCCTCATTCCAGTATGATTTGAAATTCTCTTATGTTAGAATTCTTTTATGAGCTTGAAATTACTATTGTAGAACTCTTATAAGTGTATTTAAATATTTTATATCTTAAAATGGATTTTAAGATAACTTTAAGATTGGATTTTAAGTAATGATAAACTTTTAACAATATAACATCATAAATGGGTACGATTATTACCTATGATTATACATTCATACTAATAAACTTGATTTAGGGTCAGCCCTGAGAGAACGGGATGGACTATCATCTAGGACCTGATCTTCTCAGTGGCTCAATTTTTCTACAAGAAATTAAAAAAATATGTATATTTTTAAAACCCCTACATATAATGTTAAGCACTTACACTCAATTTGTCATTAAAAAACTTATCAACATTTTAATTATTTTAAGCCTAACAAACATTAGAGCCCATTAAAATGTGAATTATTTTAGCTCGGTACCATTTACCTAGTACTAACATTTAAATCCATTAAAAAATTCAGACAAAATAACTTACGATTTGAGGTGGTGGGTAACATACCGATCGGAACAAAGAATGTCAGAGTGATCGATTGATTGAATTAGGGTCTTATTTTTTTTCCTACTTGTACAGAGCTAAAAATTTAGATATTAGTTATTAACTTTTTTGAAGATTCAGAGTTCAAACCCTAATATTAACAAATGTTTACAAATATAATGTTACTTAACTACTAACATTTCGTTCAAAAATTACATAAAATATAGTAAAGTGATTTAACTACTCATAAAAAAATGTGAGTTCAGAAGTGTGCGTGATCAACTATATAAAGAAAAAAAGAAGAAAAAACACCTAGCGAACTTCCTACACAAATTCACTAAAGTTTTCAATTAACAATTAACATAGAAATCATATATTTCTCCGGAGATTTTGTTCCTTATTTACACCATCTAGATGGTCTAAGTCAATCCCCACCGTCCAATACTTATCTCTGGAGATCCAAAAAACGCGCATCCAGATCCTACACCCGCGTCGCACACGATCCCCCCCTCCCCCCAACCCCAGTATATAGCACAGGCACCATCATTCGGCTGAAAACCCTATCTCGCCAGATTCACATCCCGCCTCCGCACATATCGCAGAGGTACATCACGACTTTCTCCTTCACTCTTCAAACTTTTTCTCTAGGGTTTCCTATAGATCATGTAGTCCTCCTGTATGTTGTTGTATGATGATTAGTTTGTTTAACATCTGTTAGCTGTTGTTGTTGATCTGGAATTGTTGCTGATTGTTTTGATGTTAGTTTTAGTCGATTTGGTGCAGATCTGTAGGATTTGTGTTGGATCTTTCGTTTTGATGTTTGTGTGGTAGATCGTTGGTGTTTGTTGTCTGTAGTTGAGCGTTTTGGCTTGGAGAGGCTGTGTTTCGTTTGAATCTGGTGTTTTACTGGTTTTGTGTTGGATCGTTGATTTGTGTAGTGCGATTTGTTGTCGGTCTACTGTAGATCGATGATTTTAAGATGTTGTATATGATTTGGTTGTTTGTTTCACTGGATCTATGAGCATTGTTATGTAGTTTAGTTAAAAATTTAACGGTATAAAGGAAGAGATGTGTGTGTTTAGTATTGTTTGGCATCATTTTTGTGCTCTATGCTCTTTGATTTTATTCTGCTTGGAATAGGCGATTAGATCTGTACGTTTTTGTTGTGATTTCTTAACACGATGTGAGTGTTTATGTTTGCTATTTGGTGTTTGATCTATTGTTTTTTTGTTATGATCTTTCATTTGTTATAAAAGTTGATATAAAACATACTTTTTATATTTATTTATTTACTTGTATGGCAGAATTTGGTTTATTAATCATTTTGTAGCAGTGTTTATGTTTGTCGTATGTTGTTAGATCTGTATGTTTATAGCCGATTTGGTGCGTTAGTGTTAATTATTTGTTTCTGTGAACTTTTACTTGACTTAAAACTGAGTATTGTAAATTAAAAACATTGTAATAGCCAATTGTCATGGTTTTGCTAACAGAAGCTACGAGCTGGAAGTAAATAATTCAATCTTGTGTTTTGCATGATTAACTAGAACTTACACACTTATTTTCAATTATTTGAAAATAAATTTATTAAGTTTAAAGTCAACTCTTGAAACTAGTAAACCAAGCTAATGGCTACTTGATAACAACCTTTGACTCCTGATTGGTTATGTGCTGGCTATAACAACCTTTTATGTTGTGGAAGCTTCTTTTAAGTATCATTTTGTTTGTGAAAATGCTGAACTTTTTGAAAAATCGATTACTACAAAATGTATTCTAGTTTAGACAAAACTATCTTAGTATCCCTTTTCTTGTAAGAGTCTTGGTTGTTGTTCTTGGTCGCATTTGGTTTTATGTTTTACTTTCAAATGATTGAGTTAAAGGATTAATTAGTTAGATTGATGATGCAAAAATTATATCTTTAAAGCAAACACCAACTTTCAGTTTCATTTTTCATTCCATCATCTTAAAAGCTTTGAATCAAGCCAAATCTTATTGAAACTGACCAAGTTATTTCTATGCTATGCTTTGTAGGAAGACCAGTTTGTAACATAATGGCAGACCAGCACCAACATTCTGTTATTACAAGGAGGGTAGCAAGCCAACTACATCTTTCTCAATATGCCCTTGCTCAGTATGGTGTTGTCAACAAACCCTCAACTCAGAGGCAATTTGCTTATGGGAATTACACAAATGCAGGGTTCAGTTATCCAGTGACACAATCATTGCTTGCTGCAAATGCTTCCCCTGTTTTTGTTCAAGCACCGTCTGAGAAAGGGCTTACTGGTTTTGCCATTGATTTTCTTATGGGAGGTGTTTCAGCTGCTGTTTCTAAAACTGCTGCTGCCCCGATCGAGCGTGTCAAGCTTTTGATCCAAAACCAAGATGAGATGATCAAGGCTGGCCGTCTTTCTGAACCTTACAAGGGTATTGGAGAGTGTTTCACCAGAACAATCAGAGAGGAAGGAGTTATGTCTTTGTGGAGAGGAAACACAGCTAATGTTATCAGATACTTTCCTACTCAGGTTTGTTGCGCTCTTATTTAAGATGTCAATTTTAACCTTTTACAAATGAATGAGCTGATGTAGGTCATGTTTTAACTAAATGTGCAAATGTGTATATCTTAAAGTTTTAAGTTTAAAATGAACATTTAATTTTAGATTAAACCATTTTTTCACAACTTATCAAAAAGCGTCCTGCTAAGGATCTCTTTTGTTCTTGAATTTGTAAATCTTCTGCTTGAATTAACTTTAGGTATATAAAACCACTTCACTTGTTTTGTCAAAAAAAGTGTTTTATAAATAGAACTTTAGATCTTTTATCACCTGGTTTAACAATCTATCTGACACTTTTATATGTATCTCTTTAATTCATAGTTAATTTATGTTGTTATGTTATTGTTAAACCATATAGGCACTTAACTTTGCATTCAAGGATTACTTCAAGAGTTTGTTTAACTTTAAGAAAGAAAAGGATCCTTACTGGAAAGTTTTTGGTGGCAACATTGCTTCTGGTGGTTTTGCTGGTGCCTCATCTCTAGTCTTCGTCTTCTCTCTAGACTATGCTAGAACTCGTCTAGCAAATGACGCCAAGGCAGCAAAGAAGGGTGGTGAGAGGCAGTTTAATGGTCTTGTTGATGTCTACAAGAAGACATACGCATCAGACGGTATTGCTGGGTTATATCGTGGGTTCCCACTTTCAGCTGCTGGTATTTTCATCTACCGTGGTTTGTATTTTGGAATGTACGATTCTCTCAAACCAATCCTCCTTACCGGATCTCTTCAGGTTACTATTCTTTTCAATTTCGCAATTTGTATTTTTAAATAGAAATGTATAAAAGCTAAAGTGTGTTGTTAATGAACAATGCAGGATAACTTCTTTGCTAGCTTTGCTTTGGGTTGGTTGATTACAAATGCCGCTGGTCTTGCCTCATACCCCATTGACACCGTGCGTAGAAGAATGATGATGACGTCTGGTGAGGCCGTCAAGTACAAGAACACATTCGATGCATTCAGCCAAATCGTGAAGAAAGAGGGTGTGAAGTCGCTGTTCAAGGGTGGAGCTGCGAACATTCTCAGAGCCATTGCTGGTGCTGGTGTGCTTGCCGGTTACGATCAACTTCAGCTGATTGTTTTCGGAAAGAAATGGTCTGGCGGAAGCGGTTAAGTTTTGGAGGACTGGCTGTCTTTAATTTTGGGGTATTTGCCATAATATGGATGATGGTGATAAAATCTTTTCTTTGTTGAGACTAAATTTATGTTGTAGGATTAAAAGCATCCTGCGGTACTTTTGATTTTGTTTGTGTGGTTGCATTTTGAGGTTTTTGCTTATGCAGGAAAGACTCGGTAATAAAATACTTGCTCCAATTTGGATTATAGGTCATTAATTTATGTTTACTATCTGTCGTTATAACGATTTTGTTTTGCGTTGCTGATTGTTATATTATGTTTAAATGATGTATGAACTGAATTGTGGCAAGGGTGTTTATTGTTTAGTTTAACAAACAACACTCGGTTAAACCAAATTCAATTAAAACCAAACCGAATTACAAATTCTGTTTCTGGTTGGGTTTCAAATTGAGACCAAATTTGTTTTAGTTTTGATAAATTCTCGAACCAACAAAAAAACTGAATTGATCGCCACCACTATCACTTTTTCGACAAGGAACAACAATCTAAAGAGTGCTCATTACATTGACAAGTTTATTTAAAAAGAAGCGAAGTTACTCTGAATTGCAGTATATCTTTGCTATAACACAGGTTCACAGTAGAAAACCAATGTTTGTTTTGCACTGTCGGTCTTTTGTTGCTTTACAATAGTGAAGAACCAATATTTACTTGCAAGTAGGGGGCGAAACTGAAGAAAATACATTTTGTAAAAGTTTGTACCAAGTTATCAGTCTTTATATATTTCTTATTTTATTAAACAAATACAATAATCGTTAATGAAATCATCGCTAATCTCATCACACAACCAATAAAATCAATGATAGCTGTTGTAGTCTATAGATAGATGATACAAAAACATTATTTTTTATTTTCAGTTATCAATGTTGTATTGAAGTTATTTCATAAGTTTTTTCCTAGTATTTAGATACATGTCACACAATCAAGAAATAGTTATGTAGCAAATGCTTGCAAAGAGTTGATTTCACCAAGTGTGGCACCCACATTTTTGTTATTTTCTCACAAACATTTTCCATTTACATATCTCACAAAATATTTATTTTATGAATCAAAACAATATACAAATAACAGAAAACTTAAGGAAGTTTACCTGAGTTATAACGAATAATAGTCGTAATTATACAAAAACACAATTTATTTTTCAAAAGTGGGGTAATACCAGAAACTCAATATTTTCCTAATGTGTTCAAACGACGCTAGGAGATGACCACATGACCTTTCATTTAATGTTATTAAAAAAAATCTTAGATTTAAATTTTGAATTCAACAGTAAAAACTTATAAATCTTTTTTTTATATTTTATTGAAATAAAAAGTTTTGTAATTAAAAATAAACTAAAAGATAGTGATTATGCCTTAATATTTTTGGGTTTTTTTAGATCTCCGTAGTAGAATTTTTAAATAATGCGTATTGTTTTGATGTGATAGCTCACCAGTTTTAGGTCTCCTTATTAGGCATGCTCTAACACTTTGAAAAAGTTTTAAGAAGAAAATATATGCACCATAAAAGGTTATTGCCCTTTAGCCTTTTGAAGTTTCTAAAATAAACCATGTTGGATTGAGTCCATAAATGACAATTACACTTTGAAAAGTTTTAAGGAGAAAATCCATGCACCATAAAAGGTTCGGGGAAAATTACAAAATTGACCAATTGATTAAAAGTAATTACCAAAATAACCGATCAAAACTGAAAATTAAAAAAATCCAATCGCAGCCCACCAAGTGTCATCCCTCAGTGACGTGGCGAGGGAATATGATAATCCCTCGCCTCGAAAAATGTGCCCAGCAAGGGAATGACTTAATCCCTCGCCCATGTGTCATCCCTCGCCCACCTCGCCGACGTGTAAGCCTTTCCCTCATATTTAAAAAAATAAATCAAAAAATCCGAGAGTTTTAAATATTTATTGTTTTTTAAATACTTAAAAACTTAATTAAATTTATCTTTTCCTATATAATACCATGTTAACCCTTGACAAATCTTACATTCTCTCAAACTTTTCTTAAAGTTCTCTGAAATTTTTAAAATTGTTAGTTAATATCATACTATGCAGTGGTGGTAAATGACATTTTGTAAACGATGTCGAAAAATATCTACCATTAAAAAGTAAATGTGTTAGACATGTTCTTAGTTTATCTAGTAATATAACGTTTGATGAATTAAAGGATATGATTTCTTCAAAACTAAGAATTCAAAGTTATATACGATTATCGTATAAAATGTCTATGTAAAAAAACAAAATTTATAATTACCTCATCAACCTCCCGAATAGGTGGATACAATGGTTCAGAACCGTTTGCGTAAGAAGATAACGTTTTCATCTCGAATAAATATAATGTAAACCATGGAGGATAAGCACACCATTGTGCATTTATTCGTCTAGACTACAATAAATAGTTCACTCAAGCCCATTAATGCTGGAAAATAAAAATATACTATTTCATTTAATTAAATTTAACTATGATTAAAAAAAACTTTTAAAATGAGTGCTTACATCCGATTCAAGCGAACAATATGTATCTCCTATTTGAAGTAAATCACCCAAAAATGATGAGATGTGATCACGATCCCCAGTAAAAGAATTAGTGAAATGATCACCACTAGTGAATAATTCTAAAATATTATTTTGATTGGTATTTTTATTTTTATTTTTTTTATTTTTAAAAACAAAAAGCGATGAACTAACGGATGCCGATGGTTTAATTTCACGTTTCTGTTTTCTTAGCGCAATAAGAATTGTCTGTTAGTAAAAACAAAAAATAATAAATAATAAGAACAAGTAATAAATTAAGTGATATCGAAAAAAAATATGACAAAAAAATTAAATGATACATTTTCTTTAGTACGCGTCCCAGAAACAGGAGACAATACGATCTAAATAAAAAAATAACCACGTGTGTTATTTTATATAATAATAAAAATTATTACATATTAATATAAACATGATAATACATTCTCCATACTAGGTCCGGTATAAAAAGTGGATCCAAACATTTGAGGTGGAGAATTTACAAATTTACTGTTATTAAACTAAAACACAAAAGATTATATAAGTTACGTTTAAATATCAGAAATATATATATATATATATATATATATATATATATATATATATATATCAATTGTTAATAAATTTAAAATCTTACTATAAACTTACCTTTTCTAAATTTTCTTCAAACGCTTCATTCGGAGTATGTGTTCTTGGATTGCCTTTTTTAAAATAATTATCCTTCAAAAAAACATTTAATCAACATATTTTGTATAATATATGTATGAAATGTAATAGTAATTGATATGATTAATAATTACAAGTAATCTGTGAATTATTTCCTCAATATTTTTCGGGTCACAACAGTGTCTATTATTATGTTATTATGGCTGCTCTGAATAATTAATTTGCGTTTCAAAACAATCATCAACGTGTGACACGTTATTTCCATTAGGATCAGGATGTTCAAATACTATTTCTTCTTGCTCAGGTGGAATTTCACTCGAATATAGACAACTTATTCAGTATGATTGAAGCGATTGATCAAACGGTGTTGAAACAATATTTGATGTTAGATAATATCCTTGAAAATTTATAAAGAATTATTATTAAAATAATTAAATAATATTACTGTAATTTATTAAAAACAATAACTTATTTTTTTTGAGTTGTTTAAAATATATAACGTTTGTTTCCACGTTATTAAACTCATACGAGGCCAATCAATAGCACTTGGCACGTACCCACGTCGTTTCCCATAATTATTCATTGTCGGAAACACTTCATAAATCCAAATATATAATAAATAAAATATTGTAATTCAATATATAATAAAATTTAATTAATATAATTTGAATTATAAAAATTAAAACTTACCTAAAATGCCCAAACAAATCCTTTAATAATGTATCTTAGTTTTTTTTCGTTTTTATAAAGAGCATTATAGATATAAGGGTGAGTATGATTCCAAAAATATGTACGCCCTTAAATCATTAACTAAATTTAAAAGTTGACTGTTCAAATTTTTTTTCCTTCTAATCCTATAAAACTTTGTTGAACAAGTAATAATGAACAATTTTTTTTAACAATTACATCATATAACATGTGTAACCTGTTATTAAAAATTCTCTTAAATCATCTAACGTAGGTTTAAATATTCCATTTTTATGAAAAACGGTATCGACAAAATTTGTTGTCGATGGATGAATTTGATGTGTCATTTAACCAAATTTAAAAAAAAACGAGATCAATTTTTAAAAATTTTCGGAGACCCACATGGTCCCCCACCTTCCGGAACCCTTTAAATACTCCCCAACCCTCGCCTGGGTTTGCGTGTCCCTCGCTGACTTGTCGAGGGAACTGTCAAATCCCTCGCCTAGATTCACGTGTTGTCACTGACTTCTTGTTTGACTTGCGAGGGAGTTGTCAAATCCCTCGCCTAGGGTAGCGTGTCCCTCGCCTGCATCCCTCACCTAGGGAAATGTGTCCCTCACTGATAACAGAGAGCCTCGTTGACATGGCTAGTCAAAAGTTTGACGTGGACGAGGTCTCGGTCACGTCCCTCGCCTCCTTTGTTGTGCCACTCCCTGACTTGGCGAGGAGTGGGTCACATCCCTCGCCTAGGGAAATATACCCTCGCTGATAAGAACATTTTTTTAATTCTAAATTACACGTGAGCGAGATTGTTACACGTAGGTGAGGAAGGTTAGTTGACGTGGGCGAGATTTTATGACTTTTCCTCGCCGGTGGTGAGGGGTCAAGTCAACTGTCGTTTTTCGTAATTTTTTTGTCAATGGTTATTTGGGTATATTGGGTTGGTCAATTGGCTATTTTGATAATTTTTCGGAAGGTAATTCCCCTTTAGGCTTTTGAAGTTTCTAAAACAACCCATGTTGGATTGAGTCCATAAATGGCAATTACAATGGCTAATGGTGGTAGGAAGCCTTCAAATTGACAATATTTAATTGGTATTGTTTGTCTATTTGTTGTCAACTCTATCATTAATTTCATTGAAGAAAACAAGACAGACAATGCTACTGATGTACCTTTGACAAATCTTGCACCTAAAACCAATGTTCTAAAGGATGAACATTGGAGTGAACAAAAGCTGATATTACTATTCTAATTAAACACTTTGGTCGGTGGGGTGGTGTTTTTTTTTTTTTTTTTTTTTTTGTTTGTTTATGTTTTAATATGTTTTGTTTTGGGTGTGGGTTCGAGATTTTGGGGTGGGGTTTTTGTGGGTTTTTGGTATTTGGACACGTGTCTTTGATTTGTAGGGTTCGTTGACGTTGTCTTTCTCCGGGTTCCTGCTTTCTTTCTTTCGTTATCGATACCCTGACGATTCTCGCTATTAAGGTTTG
>BJCM01084368.1:0-32335 GCA_018326385.1 Flaveria bidentis
GACGGTGGGCGAGCAGGCAACGGTGGTGAGGTGGTTGTGAAGGGGAGTGGGGGAGGTGGGTATGTGGGGAATGAAGATGAAGGTAGGTATGTTAGGGCTCATTCAGAAGAGAAGATGTTAGAAGAGGTTGTGAAGACATTGTTCCACCTCTTCTCCGTGCAGAGGTGGGGAAGACGTTTTTTAATGAAACGTCTTCCAGAAAACAAACAGTCTGCAAAGTAAAAACCTCTTCCCGCGTCTGCGAGCGCGCAGATGAAGAGGTGGGAAAAAGGTTTTTTCAAAAAACAAACACCCCCTAAGTCCTCATGAAAGATTATTTTATCGATGAGCCAAAACATAATTAAAATACATTTAGGGGCTGTTTGTTTTTAGGCTAACCCGACTGACCGGGTTGACCCAGCTGACCGGCTGACTCGCTCAGCGGTTCAGCCCTTTTGATTTCGGCTTTGAGCACGGCTGACCAGGTCTCCAGTGCTGACCCAGACCTTGAAAAAAAATGTGTTGACCGGTTGACCCGCAGGCCGCGGCCCCCTCGCGACCCGCAGACCACCACCCCCTCCGACCCGCATGCCCCCCCTTGCGGCGGTGGTTCCGACCGGTGGTGTGACTGGAGAGTGGGTTTTGTTACTTAAATATTGAATCGTTTTGGTTTCAGTCAGATACAGAATCAAACAGTCAAGTTTCAGTCAGATGCATACCCAGTTAGAATTTCTAACTGGATCAGCTTCTGACTCAGTCAGATTTTACCCAGTCAGTATAATCAAACAACCCCTTAAAAAGACATTTCGGATGTCAAATAGTTTAATTTTATAGTTTCTTATTGATATAAATGTTAATTTTAATTGGTTTCAAGAACAGTTTTACAAAAGAAAAATAGTTTCACATCACTACTAAAATACACAGCTAAACGTGCTATATTTCTTTTTATCAAATTTATCAAGTGGGTTGATATATATATGGATGATGGATCTCAAAGTTTTAAAATGAGTAAGTTATTTTGAAGAACTTGGTCTTTATTGTTCTTGTAATTAATTTCTATTAAAAATTATACAAACAACTAATGAACTAACTATAATTTCAGGAAAAGAAAAACTGAACCACATGGAAACTAACCGGACATTTGGATTTGATGGTTTTCAACTGCTTTTTAAAATTTCTTTAGCAAAATTTTGTATCAGTTTTTTAAGATCAAAAAGGACTCTTATAATACATTTAATTTCATATTCCTAAAACAAGATTAAAAAAGACACTAAATGTAAATCAACGATTTGTTTTACATGACCGGCTTTATATTCCACATTATTCGTAAATCATCAAATTGTCAAAACTGAACTGTATTACAAACTGTGTGTGAATTTCCATCCACTCAAACTCAAACTTATTCACTTGTTTCAATTTTGATGGTTTGATCAGTTTCTAACTATTACGAACACCCGTAACTCTTTTTCATAAAATCTTTTATTAATTACAAAGTCATCTATATTTTTACAAGACTTAAAGGAAAGAAAAATGGTTGTCCAGACCCTGATTAATTGATTATATTTGTGTTAATCATAGTTTCAAGAAAACAAAATTGTGAATCAATGTCATGATTTAAAATTTGATTTAAATGTACACAAACATTATAAGTTTATTATAAGAATATATTGTATGTTCTTACGATCAAATTAAACACCTTTTGTTTCAAGCATCATTTTCTACTTTAACCTTTGTAGCTTTTAATTCTTTTGAGGTTGGCTTTTCTCTCTTTAGCCTTTTCTTTTTTCCTTTTCTTTTCTTGTGGTTATTATGCATTGAAAATCTTGATTACAACCCACACAAAGACAAACTCATTTGGGTTAACGGCCCCTTTTCTTTTTACACTTGGATCATTACCTTTGGACGATTTCATTTCCGAAATATGCAAAGTACAAGAGGTAAGTTGAAAATATGATATTATTATCCAGATAATAAGCCAACCATATGCCTAAACACATAAGTTCCAAACATCAGTTAAGCCCAAAGTTTGGTCTATATATGACAAACAAGCCATTTTGTTGCTGTTATTTGAGATACTAAGATCAAACAATTATATAAGTTAAGTGAGTAATTTCGAGTGACACAAATGACTCGGTTCGTTTAATACCATATAAGTTTCAAACTTCAATTAAGCCTACATGTTGGTCCATATGTGACAACAATGCCAATTTTATTAATGTTATTTGAAAGTGTGAATCGATACATAATTTTTATAAAAAAAAATCTCTAAGCATGATTTTAGTATATTAAATTCTCTCAACATTTAATAAATACAAGAAAGCGTCACTAAACTAACTTTTATATATTAAAATCAATAAACTTGTCTGAAATATATCAGCTTTGTTAAATCTCAAATTAGTCAAAACAAGATAATATTAAAAGAAATTTTTGTAAAGTTTAACTGTCAGTTTAAAAAATTTAAGCAATTTAAGAGTAAATAATTCATTATTAAAAGAAATTTTCAAGCACAATTTTAAAAAATAAAAAGCTAAATGCCTTTAGTGTAAAAACCAATTGAGTGACTTTTTCTTGTAAATTTTACAAGCATATGGTCTTTAAGATACCAAAATAGGTCTGAGTCATTTTTCCATGAAATTAAGAAAGCATTTTGTTTTTAATAATATTAATCCCGTCTAAAACACATTGTCCAAACAATTATACAAATAAATTGTTCAAACCTCGTTTGATTCAAGCTTTTAGCTAACAGATTAAGAACCACACACGAACGACCCGACTAATTAACATCTGAACCCTAAAGTACTCTCGTTTTTAATTTAATAAATGAAAACTTTATATCTAAAGTTACATAATAAATTTCTCCTTCAATACACATATTGATATATGCAGTGAGTGTAGTATATATACGAGCATTTGGCAGTATGGGACAAAAGGGGAAGACCCCACTGCTCCAGCTACAACCGAAATTTGGGGCAAATATGATCTGATTTGCTTGCAATTAACTAACCTCCTTTTATATTAATCCCTATTAATTAAATTCATCATCATCTTCTTGATTTGATCTGTTTCATTTATTAAATCCCTTTTCTTTCTTTTCTTCAAGTAATTAATTTCATCTTTTTTTGACATTGTTCCACCTCCAATAGCAAACTTTCTTGTTCTCCCAACGAAAGTCCGCAGACCCTTTTACTCATTTTTGCTAAAAGTCACAAAAGATTTTGTTCTCACACTCGATGATTCATTACACACTGGATAATAGAGTGAACCCTTGAAGTTATTCAGTCAGCTGTTGAGTGTTCAGTGTACCCTTTAGCTCACATCATCTTCTGATTCCTGCAATGCAAGACGAAAAGTTGGGGTTTTGACCTTGATTTCCAAGGGTTTTGAGGACCCATTTCATCATTTGGGCTCGTGGGTCGGTTAAAAATCCGATCTTTTGTGTACTCTTGGTACTTGGTACTTGCTGTTGTGGTCAAAGATTGTGAAAGTTTTGGGTGTTTATGTATGAAGTTTGGTGGAATTTGTAGTGATTTGTGGAGATGAGTGTTAAAGATTGCGGTATGAGTAGTAGTGGACTGGGAGTGGTAACTTGTGCCCACAAGCGTTCTAAAAGGTATCCACCATATTTCTTTTAAAGTGTCCATTTCTTTTCATCTTCTGGTGTGTGATATTGATTGATTCTTCAACTGGAAATGGCGTCTGAAGTGGGTTACAGACCAAAATTTGACGGTTAACTATGGTTGTTGACCTTTTGTTCACTTGATTAACACTCAAATATTATCGTTTTCGATGGATTGTTTATAAATTATGTGAAATTTTGGATCTTGGCGACAGGAATCCCTTCTTTCCCCCCTTTTTCATAAACCTATTAAGTGAAGTTTTATGTATTTTGTCACAAATCTTTGATTATGCTTGAAAAGGGCATTTTTTAGTTATCTTTTTACAGCAACTTTTTACCATTGGCAGCTTTCCAGGAAAGAGTGGACTTCAAGAAGATGATTTGGAACATTCTAACTCATTTAAGTTGGTGAGTACTCTTTCACATCCTTGAATTCATGTTTAATTTCAACATAAACTTAAATTCTTTCATGTTTAATATCAGGATATGCAGAGTCCTGTAAATACGGAGAAGAATCATTTGCCTAATGCTGAAATAGAGAACTCGTTGAGAACTGAGGTATGATTTAACATCACATTTTCAAGAAACTTCAAATCTACTGCTTTCAAATGTGACATTTGATTTATGAACTTAAATGCTGTCATCAGATAATGCAGCTTGAGAAAAGATTACAAGACCAAGTTGCTGTCCGGGGTGCGTTAGAACAAGCATTGGGTTATAAATCATCCTCCTGTGAGGTTACAAATCAAGCCTCTATCCCAAAAGTAATCAAGCAGATTCTTGTTAACTTTCTAAACAAAAATAATATTTGCAATAATAATTAAAGTGCTAATGCAACTGAATCTTTATATTCATTTTTATAATTGCAGACAGCAACAGAGTTGATTAAGGACATTGCAGTTTTAGAATATGAAGTTTCACATTTGGAGCAATATCTTCTCTCTTTATACCGTAAAGCGTTTGATCAACAAGTTCCTTGTCCATCTCCATTAAGAAACAATGAACCGCTTAAATCACCACCATTGATGCGCCCAGCAGGGAAGCATCTAGAAACTTCCACGTCTGTCGTTTCATTAAAACCAGATAAAGGAAGCATTGAAGAAGAAGAAGTAGATGTTGCTTTAGATTCTAATGTTCATCGTTGTCACTCTTCATTATCTCAACAGTCTATTTTGTCAGCCGAAACTCCCACAGAGACTCTTGGTAAAGCGTTACGTTCCTGCCATTCACAACCTTTATCCATGGTAGAGGTAAGCACATATACAAACTTATACTCCTAATATCCATGAAATGTTGTTAATTATACATGATTATTACAAATTGTAAGAAATGAAATTTATGCGATGGTTTGTCACATACGATTATGGATTCTTATGGTTCTTATGTAGTATGCGCAGAATAATAGTTCGAATGTAATTAGTCTGGCTGAGCATCTTGGAACCCGGATTTGTGATCATGTTCCTGAAACACCTAATAAGCTCTCGGAGGATATAATCAAGTGCATGTCGGCTATATATTGTAAACTTGCGGACCCGCCTATTACAAATAATGGGATTTCATCTCCTACTTCATCTTTATCATCAATGAGTGCCTTTTCACCAAAAGACCATTCAGATCTGATGTGGAGCCCGGGGTTTAGAAGGGATTCATCGTCTTTTGATGTGAGATTAGATAACCCTTTTCATGTTCAAGGGCTTAAGGAGTTCAGTGGGCCTTATAGCACAATGGTTGAAGTTCAATGTATTTACAAAGATGGCCAGCAGTTGGGTGATACAGAACATATGTTGCAAGAGTTCAGGTAAATAATAACATAAGAAATGAAATTCTTGTTGCAATGTTGTTATTTATTGAATCATTCATGTGTTACTTTAGGTCACTTGTTTCTCGGTTAGAAGAAGTAGATCCTAGGAAACTGAAGCACGAGGAGAAGCTAGCGTTCTGGATCAACATACATAATGCCTTGGTGATGCATGTATGGCCCTCATCCTTTCACGCGGTTTTTAGATTAAGAGTTCATTATCTTGACTAACATAACATAAATAATTGATTTATACGTCTACAGGCTGTTTTAGCTTATGGGATTCCACAAAACAACATAAAGAGAGTCTTTTTGCTATTAAAAGTGCGTACACCATACAACACTTGTTTTCTTTTAATTTTATTCAAACAGGTTTTGAAAATCTTGATTTAAATCTTGAAAAAGCTGACATTTTTCTTGTTTGTTTCAGGCTGCATATAACGTCGGCGGTCACGTGGTGAGTGCAGACGTAATCCAGAATTCTATTCTCAGATGTAAAGCAACTCGTTCTGGGCAGGTAGATTCAACATCTATGGATACACTTTAAAATGTTCCCGACATGTGTTTACACTTTCTAACCAAATTTTATGTTTATGTATGTAGTGGCTTCGGCTGTTATTATCTTCAAGAACTAAATTCAAAACAGGAGATGCACGCCAAGGTTATGCAATCGATCATCCAGAACCCCTTTTGCACTTTGCACTCTCTTCAGGATGCCATTCTGATCCCGCAGTATGCATCCATGATCCTTAGACTTTATAAAACAGTTGCAAATAAATTTCAAATCTTGAAACGTTATAGACTTGTTTGTTGTCTTTTTTTTCTTTCAGGTTCGCGTTTACACCCCGAAACGAGTGATTCAAGAACTGGAAGGAGCAAAAGAAGAATTTGTGAGGGCTACATTTGGTGTAGCAAAGGATCATAGGATTCTTTTACCCAAAATTATTGAGAGTTTTGCTAAAGACTCCGGATTATGCGCAGGTGGTGTGATGGAGATGATCCAGCAGTGTTTACCTGAACCTATTAGGAAGAACATAAAGAAACATCAACAGGTGAAATCGCGCAAGATGATTGAATGGATTCCTCATAATTTTGGGTTTAGATATCTTATTTGTAAGGAGCTCGTGAAGTGACTGTCGAGTGCTCATGGGCTCGAGCTTTTAGTTACATTTTTTACCTTAATCTTTCTATGTGGAAATGCATGTAAATGATTTAGATGATTCTACTTTGGTCGTTCATAGTCCATAGAATGTCTAAACCAACAGAACCATCTAAACCGAGCAAATTGTTTAGTTTGTGAACCGAATGGTTTGGTCATGGTTCAACAGTTTAATGCTTCGGTTTGTTTGAAACCTTATTTAGATATCAAAAATGATGGGAAGCATTAATCAGCCGATTCAAGATGGGCAAATCTCCATAATACAAACTAAAAGTCTGATTATAAAAACAGATAATTTCAAGACAACAAACATTAACACAGTCGCTTTATTAATCACTGCAAAAAAAAGTTAAATAACTGCTTAAAAAATATCTGTACATAACTGCTTACAAAACTTATCTATAAACCAACTGGAGTTGCTCCACAGATCCAGTTGGGTAGACCCGACCCATAGGATACTTATCACCTTATTTTTGAAACATAGTTATGTATCTACATTATTTTAAAAGGTTTTATAGAAAAATAAAAAAAATAAGTTCATATTGTTAAAACCGTACCATTGAACCGTCAAAACTATAAAAATCGGTTGGTTTGCCGACCAACCCAACGTAGACCATTTAGTTTGCCGTTTCTAGAAATTATAGTTAGCGGTTTAACCTGAAATTTTTATTAAAACAGCCGGACCAGAATAATCTAACATGGGCTATGATTACATATTTATTGATGTAATCATTAATGGATGCAAAGTAAGGTACCCTAGTGTCACGACCTGTCAAAACGCAGGTCGCAACACCCTAATTTTTACCGATTAGGGGCACTAATGAAGCAAGCAAGGCTGCCCGGAAGACTCCGGAACAACCCACATAATTTTGCAGCAACATTGCATCCTTGGAAGACTCTAAAACGTCCCACGACATGCTAGAAACCGGGAATAAAGGGGTGCTATAAACATGCAACTTGTGCAGCCTTAAAAAACCCCCCGAAATCTCTTGAAATCACTACCATCTTCAACCATGGATTCTCTATGCAGGAAGCTAGATAGTTCCTTAAAACTATCTAGTGATAGATATTTCTATCATGCATAAAATATTGTATACATACATCTAGATATAGAACAATCTAAAATACATGTAACTAGTATAAATACGTTGGTGGTGCTTCATTTGCACAGACCTAAGTTTCTTGTAACCCAAAGTCTTGTATTTGTGTTTGTAGTAATACAAGCTTGTTACTTGTGTTGTAAACATACACAAGCGTCTTACTTGCGCACTACAAATCTAACGTTCCCTTACGAAGACTTCCGTTGCATAAACCATCCACCGAAATCGAGAAGGCTGACTTAGAACGAATTTAAGTGTCGCACGTGAGTTAAACAAATAATTCCATGACACTAGGCTTTAAATATCGTACTGGCACGTGAACTGGCTTTGGGACCACGAGGAGAAGGATAAAACTTAAAAGCCTGTAAGATGTTTATAGATCCGACCCAAATTCTCGTGATGCACTGGGCTATGATTACAGATATTAATGAGCTGGGCCCATTCCACTCACTTTTTTGGTAGGTTCCAAGCCCATCTAAGTAATTGGTTTTTTGACAGTTTGTAGAACTAAATTAAATGTATCATTCGTGGGGTTGCCCGGTGACGGTGTACCGTATGACTACTTAAATGTTGGGCTATTTAGAGTTTTTAAAGGCAAACAAATCTCCATCCAAAACATTGACAATGATATCAAGGCTTTTGGCTACCGTTGGATCAAAAGTAGGTTCGTATATGCATGAGTATGATCTAGAATGAAGTAATTGGTGTAGCTTTAATATGAAATTACCAAAGTTGTTCCATTGGGGGTACTTCGCTACCCATGAAATTAAAATTTTTTAGTATATATAGAATCTAATTTTCATCAACCCGAACAACTTTCTAGCATCGACCCTCAAGAAAACCATAAAATGACCCTAAAGAAAACTTTGAAACTGATCCCAATATAAATTAATTCAAAATTTTAATATCTATAATTATAAACTAATTGTAATTTAATTAACACATTTACTAAGAGAAATATAAATCCAATAACTATATTAACAACAGAGCCTTTTACTCTATTAATTTTTATGAACTTAGTTACCTAAAAACCTAATAACTTTTTAGAAAATTAAGTTTATAACTCCATTACCCCAACATTATACAATTATTCTAATAATTAACAAATGATTGTATTACAATCTACAAAATTACAATATTAGTAGCAATTAAAGGGTTGATTAGTCTGGTCACGAATTTGTCCATATTTACACCCTCCTTCTATTAAATTCGATTCTAAATAAGCTTAAACCTTCAATTTAGGTACTTTTCTTTTTTAAAATATTTTCTAAAGATCTAGTTTATTATTTAATTATTTGTTTAATTATTCTTCAGATCATAGCTTGAAATCTGTTGATTAAGTTAATGGTCATAGATTTGTAGATTAACAAAATATTAGAGGCTTTTAGTTCATTTGTTGAGGAACTTGATTCTTTTTAAGAAAATGACTTGAAATCCAGAAACAAAGATGATTTCTACATTAATCTAAGAAAGTTAAGACAAAAGACAAACATCATATACCAACTATATTATAAGTATGATAAATTGTTTCAATAAGTTGTTAGCTCCATCTGTGTTAACTTAAAACGGATTCAAGTGAACTATTACTAATAGATTATATCACTGGTAATGCTCTTGAACACTCGATAATTTCCATTAACAAGCCTCAATGGCTATAAATACAAGAAAGAACAAAGAACATGGAAACATGGAATCGTGGCCTACTACATCAAATAAACTAGAAATAACTACTCCATTACACCTAAAGAATCGGTCAACAACTGAAGGTTATCGCTAACACTTGCTGACTTCATCAATTATTCGATAACAAAACATAACGAAAGGACACCATGCACACGTGCATGGGGCCACAGACTCCAACAATTACAACCCGTCATCATTGTTTGTTGTCACCCCTACTTACCGCCGCCACCTGCAGCCTCGCTTACACAACCAACGCCACAACCTATGAACATACCAATTTGTAACCTTTTTTTCTAAAAAATAATTCATGTTAATTGTTACCCTTTTTGGTAAAACTAATACATTTGTAGTCTGTAGATGACATTTTTTTTTCTCGTATAATTCCTGGCAATTCAAGTTTTTGTATCAAATAATTTCAGGATTGAAGCAAAAGGTTAGTAGGCTAGTAGTATTAAAGAATGTAGTAAAGTTATTACTTTTTAAATATATCTCATGATATACAACTGTGTGTGTTTGTGAGTGTTTAGAAAGTTTGAGTTAATCTAAATAAAACACATGTAAATGGCTTTTGAAGTGACTGTAAATTTTAAGTGTTTAGATGCTTGAGTTTTACTTTTTACTTTTCAAAAAGTTTTTCGATTGAACTAGACGATTAAAAACTAAATTGAATAACAAGTCATTTATAAAAGTCAAAATTCGGATTTCCTTTCTAAGAATTATCAATTATCAAATTATTTAAAGCAAGAACATAATTAAGTTATGAGTAAAGTAGGGTCACAACAAACCGCATACATGACAATTTCAGTCCATATTCATCTAACCTTTAATCATAACACAATTATTTCTATCTTTAAAGCTATAAAAACAAGTTTATAGTAATCATCATTTTGATTAGCAAAGAAATTCTAATAAGTGAAATGATCATTGTATTCTTATAGGATGCTTTACAATTCAAAAACCGAAATAACATGAATCGTGAATAAAACTGCTAGGTACGTACGTACTACGTACGTATTATAGTGTACATATACATAAAAGTTATATACTCTTTCTACAATAAAGATACCCCACGTGATATGTGAAGATTATGGTGCCCTACGCTTATTAATATTGTACCCGCACGTGAACTGTTTTCGGGACGGCGCCGACGAAACCATGTAACATCTTACTGGCTTGATAGATACGCCGGCCCAATACTCTTAATCTACTGGGCTTATTTTACATATATTTCACGGGGCCCATTCAATTCACTTATTGTAACGTTTCGAGCCCACCTAATTAATTGGTCTTTTGACAATTATTGTGCAACATTAAATGCACCATACTTCACGTATTATTCGTGGGGTTAGATAACAACAATTTCGAATCACCCATGTTTATTGCATAGAAGGTTATATTTAATTCGTAAGGTGTTATTATTTTTTAGGATGAATCATTTTACTATTCCAAAATCATTGTGTGATAGTCCTGTTTAACTTTATGTTTGAAGATGACGGATATAGGTACCTAACAAAATATCATGATGTGTATTTAAGAGGCAAACCTTTTGCGAAAACGTATTTATTTTCAAATACATATGCTTTATGACTAGTGGATTTAGGTCTTAATGAACAAAAAGAGGATATTACATACACAACGTTTGAGCACATAGTGTCATTCTAGTAAAGTTAAACTCAAAACTTGATCGTGTTAGGATAGACGTGCTAGATGTTCCAATCAATTAACTAGCGGACCCTACATCGTAAGCTCTTTCCAAGGAATCTCCGCAAGTTGTTTCTTGAATGGCTAAGTGAGTGAAATGCGGGCATGGGTGCTTTTCAAAGTGAAGGGTTGGGTACAAAGTTGAGAGGGGACATAATGGATGGGTTATGTCATATGTCATATCGATATTTTATGAAGTATGATGTATGTTTGTATTTTTTTCGCTTCTTAATTCGTATCCACATGTTATTGTTTCATTTACAACTATTCATGTTTTGAATCATTTCCGAGTCAATGTTATTTGGACATACATAAAATTGGATGTACGAAAACTACAAAACAAAAAAAGGATGGACGTACAAACACTTCATAACAAAAAAAATGGACGTTCCACCAATTCACATCAGAATTTACAAACATGTATGATAATTGTATAGAAATGTCTAAACAACGTGCTTAAAGTTGCTTTTTGAAACCATGAGAAATGAATACATGTTTTAGTTTATTATTATTACACAACAAAGATTATGGTAGATGTTAGAATTTCAAAATAAATAGTATTAAACCTCCTGCATTCCGGTAAGAGCGTAAAACCATACTAAATAGCATCAATGTCACGCTAATGCCCTCAATGACCGGCCATTAACGCTGGAAAAATAAAGCCAAACGCAAAGTATAAAGAAAAATTGTTGAACGACGCACGTGAAACTTAAAGCATTATAAAAACATTAACTAAGTCGATCTAGGAGTGCTCACACGTTACAATGGGGAAGTTAAATGGGAGAAAATAAGCGTAAGAAAGTTGAATTACACGTGCACATTACGACGTGTTAACTTTTAAAATTTAGATCGTAAATCAAAATGTTTGTAAAATATAAAAAGTATTGGGAATTAAAGTTAATAATGAAAATTTTTAGAGGATAAATTGTGAAATATATAAAAGTATTGGGTTAAAAAAGAAAAAATTAAAAGAAAAAAATATGTATAACCTTTTATGCATATGATATTTAATGTATAGATAAGTTGATAATTAGTAATATTGTATATTTAGCCTTTTATTTTTAGTAGTGGATAATGAGAGAGATAGGAATATTATCAAAGGAAGTAAGACAAATGAGTACCCCTCAACCCCACCACCGAAAATCATGTCTTTGAGTTCATTCCAATGGGATGCATGCATAATGAAAAATGACTATCTTAAAGCAACCACATCATTAATGTAACATATTCTTAATAATTAGTGGTAAATTAAAAGTAAAGGATTAGAGCTTCAACACATGTGATGTATATCTAGAAGGGGAGGGATGGAGGGGGTTTGATGCTAAATCCAACACGACAATAGTTATAGATCATAGTTGTTAAAGCCTGAATATAATCTTGAAGGAAACACCACGCCACAAACGCAACTACCATCACAACTAACTCAAAGATGTACCTAAAGAAGAAACATGTTCAATCAAATTAGTAAATGACCAAGATGGAATTCTTAAGAGAAAACTAGTTTACGAATTATGTTAGTAAATTCACAATCATACCCTCACCCCAACTTATTAGATGTCGCGTGTATCTAATATGTCATTTGTATTGTATTGATAATAGTGTGAAAGACGCGTTGTCCCCACATGGTACACACAACAATATGGCGATGGTGTTGATGTTTTGTCCCTTGCAAAAGATGCTTATGTTTACGGCTCGAAAACAAAACTTGTAGAGAAATAATTCTAAATAGAATAGTTAACAAATATGTTCTTTTCTTATTTTTGTTGGTTTGTTATTTGGTTTTAGACGGATTTATCCGAGAAGAAACCTCAAAGAGTAAAATTAGGGTTTAGTACCTTAATTATTTATTAAGTTGCAAATATTTAAAAATATATATGGTTCAAGGTAGTTAGTTTTATCATGTACAATTTATCGAGCTTAAAGAAAGTTGCCTACATACAAACCCCATAAGATTCTTCCAGCTGGACTTCGTCGAGTCATCTCCGAAACCAACAACCACATTAAATACCAACTTCAATTCCATAACCATTCAAATAAATAACTTCCAAAAATCGTTAACGACATTATCCTTTATATTTTTACTTTTATTTGAGAGCATGTACCCTTTTGGATCCACTTATAGCAGTTAATTTGTCCCTTTTTAACATTTTATCAGGCTTCCTTATGCCGTTATGTTTTATCTTAATTATTTTAAGATAAATCAACCGGCTTAGTTATTTTTTTTATTTTTACATTACGCTTGTGGTTCAACATTTTTACATTTTATTTTTATTAGTTTTATTTTTTATTTCTTTATTATACGAGGTTTTTTCAATGTTAATGGTCGCCGGTTATGTAATGGCATTAGTGTTATTTGATACGGGTTTACGCATCCATCACAACATTAGTGGCTTAATACTAATTGAAACTAATAACCAAACAATTATACTAAAACCTAGCAGTCGGCTTCTTAATTTTAACAAAAAAAAAACAAGAATTGTTTTTTGAATAGCTACTAATACATATATTAAACTTAAGAGGTTGCTTTAACCATCACCAATGAAAAAGGATCCTGTCCAATCAAAAACTGCCCGGTGTAATTGCTTCGGGACTGTTTGATAGCCTTTCAATAACCATTAAAAACTATCATTTAATAGTTCATAACTTTTTAATGATTAAAAGGTAATTTTAATACTTAATGACATGAGATACAATTAAGATTTAACCTCTAAATTATTAATCATTAGAGTTACCTATTAACTAATAAAAAATTTAAACCACTAAAAAGTAGCTCCTTCCTCTCTTCTTTTTTTCACTAGCAATCCTTCCTCTCTTTTTTCGTCTCAGGAAACCTGATTGGCTGATTGACCGCTCTTAGAGGTGATTTCCCCGCTTTCCCCTCCACCACGAGTGCTCCCCTTCAAACCATTAGCGGGTCACAAGGGATTCATATACGTATGCTTGAAGGTGATGTTACAAGTTTTGAAAAACCGACAAGTTATATTTCCAATTTGTGGATTAATCAATTTAAGCTTATAGCTTGTTTAAACTTAATTATAATCAGGTGATAAACTCATATATTACTAAATTAGATTAGATTAAATTTAAAATTCAAATAATTCATATGACAAACAATTAATTAATACAAAAGGCACCCTTTAATTTACATAATTGTAACATAAATGAAAAAGAAATTAAAACCATGGTCTGTACTTGAAAAAAAGTTGAGCTAGTTGGTACAAAGTCTTCAAATATGGTTGAAAGAAGAGAAAACCACTTTAATTATTCAAGCTTTCACAGCTGTAAATCTAATTTTAATGACTTTTTCATGAACTTCTTTATAAATGATTGCTTATTGCATGTAGTTTAAAAACTGATAAAAATTTGTATTTTAAAAGTTCACCTATTTTAAACATAAAATGACCTAATTTTAATAATAATTTATTTGACATAATATAATTTTGAATATATGTAATTTTGTGTAGGGTTTTTTACAGACGAAATATCATCGTCATTTTAGTTTTATTAGTTAAAAAGTAAACCAACTACAAATATAAAAAGCTATAATATCCCTAGATCATTATGTGTAATAATAATTATTAACTTGTTTGTATATTAATACGTACTTTAGGCTTAATGGGTTGTACTTTTTTTTAATCTTTATTTTTTTAATTTTAATTTTAATACTTTTACATCTTTTATAATTTAACCATATAAATTTTAATTTTTAAATTCGTCCCGTATACTTTTTATGTTTTATAAAATTTTCATTTTACGTTTTAATTTAAATTTTATGAGTTAACACATTGCAACGTGTGTTTGTGATTTTACATTTACGCTTATTTTTCTCCTTGAATAGTGCGTCACAACGTGTGCTTCTTAGATCAACTTAGTAATTTTTTAATATATAATGTTTCACGTGCATAGTTCAACGTTTTTATGCCTACTTCCCGTTCGCTTATGTTTTTTGTTTTTATTTATTTTTCAATACGAGTTTTTCGATGTTTGTGGTCGCTGACGATGGTATGACATTGTTGTTACATGACATAGTTTTACGTCCCCCGCTGCAACGCAGGAGGCTTAATACTAGTTATCAATAATAAGCAACTACTATACATATTTAAGTAATACATGAGAAAATAAGTAACAAAACTTACTTTAGCATGTAATAAATTGAAGTTACATAAAACATAGAATAGTTATTGGATTTTAATAATCTCAAGTTTCATTTATTGAACATGATTAATCTCAACTCAATAAATATTTACAGATACTTCCAACATTGAGTTTATTTTCCTCTAACGATCATTTACTAACTGAGAGTTACCCCGTTAGTTTTTGTATGACGTGGATTGTTGTTGTGCCCAAAATACTAAACAGAAAGTTAAAATCTAATATCAAGTCCGGTAATTTGAAACTTCCACAATTAAGAACCAGTCAATCTCCACCTCCTGATTTAAACCACTAATAATGATTAACTCTTAATTAGTAAAGAACTATTAAAGAAAAATTCGTTCAAGTTATAAGTGTGTAATACATATTTTCAAAGTTAAAATTAATTTTGATTAATAAATAAAAGTTATAATTATTAAGTACCATAACATTAAAGTTAAGAACAATAAGAGCAAAATAAATCGTTGTTTCCATCAACGTACAGTACATCACATCGATCTCCCATATACATGGGAACCAGCTGTATGGATTGTACGCATCGAAAATCTCAACAAACCAATAAGTACAACACTCCATAGTGCATACATACATACATACACACATACATACATACACACACTCATACACACACATACATACATGCATGCATATGAAGACTCGCAATCACATTGTCCTTTTGGCTAAATGCATCCTTCACAGCTGTAACGAAAATGAAGTGAAATGCAGGCATTAGCTTAATATCATTCCCTACGTTTTGTCAGATACCATATCGAATTATTATTACATAAATTAATTCGATGTTTTCAAAAACCGAGTTTAAAAACTTATAAACAGATAGCAACTAACGTCACACTAACCGATGATCGATATTAAACCTACAGATGTTGCGTGCACGTTTACGTAGTGGTGTTATGCACTTATGCCCTAAAGAAAATTTGATGAAGATTGTGTTATGTCACATTTTATACTTTAAAGATAATGTCACAAAATCAAACAAAACAAGATAATTGACGTCTTAAATAACCTAACCTTTAAATCAAGAAATAGATACAAAATGATATGTTGTTAGCAACTTTTTTTATTATTAGTAACCAAAAGTTATAAAACAGAATCTTATAACTTTTTTTGGTTCGGATATAATTGTTATAAAGATATCAATCTTCTTTATTGTTGTTCATCTTTTCCTTCTTATTAACGTAACTTGTGCACCAAACAACACTTATCAATACTTGTGATGCAAGCAACTACATTCATCCATCATGCATGATTTCAAATTCAACAACGTGTTTGTTAGATTCAATGAACCTAACTCGTGATTTCAAATTATAGATGCATGATAATCGAAACGAAGATTATTAACAAAACAACCCACTTCAGGGGTAAAATCGGAAGTTTACCCCAAAAATGCGTTATACGTAACATGGCGGAAGAGAAAAAAAATAAACTCCCGAATGTGAACTGCCCGTAATTAAAGCAATCCATAGATCTCACTAAAAGAATCACCCTTACTCGATACAATATTTACAACATTGCCACTCACTTTCACTTTTTTACACCCTAGACTAACTTACTCCGGTATGGCACTCAACAATGCCATAAAGTTCCGCCTCCTCCCACCACCACCACCGCCGGAGGCGACGGCGGAACCACCGCCTCTCCGCCCAAAAGCTCCGGCATCCGCCACCCGACCGGAGCTCTTATAACACCTGTCACCGGAGGTCGTAAAGTTAAGGTTTTTGTGGCGGCAGCCGGTCAATGCGGAGCTGGCTTTGACGGCCAGTGCAGCCATCTCTTCCGGCTGAAGCGGCTGCCTGAGCCGGCTCAAGGGAAGCGCAAAGTAGAGCTGACCGAGCTGAAGCTCGTCGTCGTCGCTAATGGCGGAAACGACGTCGTCGAAGTCCATTTCGTCGGAGTTGCAGATGAAGGTTGATGGGTTCTTTTGTAAGACATATGATACTTTGACAGGGTACGAGAATTCTTGTAGTCTTCCGTCGTGTGATATTAGTTTCGCTGTAGCCACCGACGTTGAGTCGCATGAACTGCAAATGCCCATGGTGATTGACTGATTGTGAAGATTAAAGAATGTGGGTGGAGTGGGGTGGTGGAGATGTGTGTGTATGTATATATATATGGGTGGGGAGGGCAAAAGTGTACTTTTGGTGTGAAGTTTGACGGAGTTAATTACAGAGGGCGCAAAGGTGGGCCCGTGCGAGCTGTAAGATGTGGATGACAGCGGAGATCATGTGTCCTTAAACGATCACCCATTATTTTTCAACAAATTACGAAGAGGGGTGCTGATTTGTCGTTTGTGGGAGTAACTGAGTGGCTTGTTGTTAGGTGTTACAGTGAGGTAAAAAGATCACGCATGCGGATCACGTTGTTATTTAGGATGCTGGTAACGTATTTCATAACTTATAACCAATCTTATAAAAAGGGGATCATTTTTTCTTAACGACAAACGTACGATTTTGTTTCGGTAATATATGTTATTTTAATTGTGTCCATCTATTCATTTTCTAGCGGGATTGTAGTCCGCACTCTCAACCCACTTAGGATGAAACTCATTACTAAGAAAACCCATTAATTCAACTCTATGTATTTTGCTTAAAGTGAGATTTTAAACCCATAACTTCCCAATATTTACATATCATGGATATATCATTTTAACCAGTGGGCTAAGAATCATCAGTTAAAAAAGGGGATCACTTACATATTTGTTTGTTGGATTGGTTGGACCGGCTGGTTTGATTCGAGCTCGAGGTCGAACATTGCTTACAACTAACTCGTCTTGGTAACAATCACGGGCTGACTTTGAAGAGATTATTTTGTGGTAACTACGGGAGAGCATAATTCGAACGGACCCTAAAACCCGAGACTAGACTGACCTGATTAACCCATTCTATATGTGGTCCCAGTCCACGGCCTTAAGGTTGAAGCTATTTCGGTCTTCGGTCCGGTTCTGTCTAGGCTGGCCCAACCTGGGTTTGACCTAGGGGTGAATATAATTCAGGCCAAGCGGAGAAACTCGACCCAAAAACTCAATACCTGACTATTCCTGGCCTATTCTACATACATCCAGTCCTTGGTCCCAATTATGGAGCTATTTCGGTCCCTAGTCTGGTCTTCCGGTTCGGGTTTAGGCCATTGCACACCCTAGCTAAGGAGCTAAGATCCGGTATCTTTATAGTATGATAAAAACCAATAAATATTTTACTGAACATGTTTTTCTATGGCTATTAGATTTAAACCAAAGATGATTTGTTCATCATACATGTTCTTTAATTAAATAAAATAATATTGACTCTCAGGGGCATCCTTAAAAGATAACACCTTTATTTTTGATCATGATTTCTAATACAATAAGCTTTTTACAAATCTTTTGGACTAAGATATGCAATGGGAGTATAATAATACAAAACGACACTTAAAACTAAGGGCTCGAGGCAAAAGTGCACTTTCCTCTCCTCCAATTATAAAGAACACATAGATTCAAAACTTTTTATGCCTTGTGTTTTATATATTTATTCAAAAATCGATCATTATTTGGTGCAACTTTATTTTGTTGGGACTCATAATTGCTTCATTTTATTACAATTGAAGTATCAATTTGTCAAACTTTAAAAATATGGACCACCACCATTATTGTTTTCCGTCATATAACCTTTAGATGTATTTGCGTGATTTTCTAAATATTTGCATAGATAACGAGGCTCAATGATAACATGGAAAATTATCATGTTTGGATATGTATTTGTTTATTTAATAGTTATGGTTTCATTCGGAAAAGTGCCAACTCGTATAAAAATAATTTTCTGACTTTGGTTTAGAGTCATATTTTCATAATCATGTAGGTTAGGAATTTAGAACTTAAGCTTATTTGTCTTTTACTACATAATGGCGAAGAGATGTGTTTAAGAATTCAAAATTTGAACTTATTTATGTGACATTGGCATATGAATATATGATATAACAAGGTTAACGATGTGTGTCTTTCAACAAATTTGATTCGGTATCAACAAATAAAGCATATTACAATTTCTGTTTACTTTGTCATTTGCCAGTACCATTGACTAGTTTTGTAGCAAGTCTCTCTAATAGCACCACTACTTCCCTTAATTAATTATGGTTTATATAAACTCATGTAGCTTGTTAGGTTATACATGAAATAGAGACTATATATAAAAGCCTCGTTTATTTAATTTCCTAGCCTTGCTTTTGGCCTCAATATCAAGCTCCATCTATCATGGTCGAGTCCCAAGCGATGTGCTGATTATCTCCCATTTTGTACACAGGTGTTGATTATGTCGTAATTTGATTTAAGTTTGAATATTGAGTTTCTGTCATTAATTATATAGTTTCATGTAATTTCACTCTTGATCGTGGCTTGTCATTAGCTGAATTGTTATTTTTTTCTCACTAATCAATGAGTTTAAGAGGTATATATATTCGGCACCCTCATAAACTAAATTTATCTAAAAAGATATTACTTTATCATAATATCTTACTTTTACCTTTCATGAAACAAACAACTCCTCCAATTTGTTCGGTTCAATAAGTGCAAAAGACAAGTCCTCTACGGTGATTTCATATCCTGCTTCCTATCTTGTCATTTCGTTAAAAAATATTATTATCCACATGTGCCCCACTTATATTATGTTTACACCTTCAAACCGATTCTCTATTGGCCACGTTGGCATTGTTTGACCTCTAAATTCATATGCCCATACCCGAACTTATTCAATCCTTTTGCATTAATAAAAGCTTTAAATAATATATCTTAATTATATTATTGACATTTATAAATTATTTTTGTAGAATTATATTGGTAACTGTTTTCTTATATATGTTGCGTACGTAGAATTTGTGTTAATTAATATCTTATATTTACAAACTAGAAATTCATAGTATAGTACATATTTTAAAGCTTTGTAAAAAGGGTTAATACATTCTTTTAATATAAAAGATGTGTTTTCACCTTTAAGTGCTTACCACTGTTGGTTATATTTGTGTTGTAATATTTATCATATCTGAACACACGTAGAAGTTCATTGTAAGACTTATCAACTTTGAGTATTGGTGTTAGAAAACCTGCCATAAGGTAAGTGTTTAATTAAAGTGTCTAGATCTAAGGTTATATTTGGAACCATTCAAAGCTAGCTAAATGGGTTATCTAAAAAGATCATGGCTCTCTCGAAATCAGATGATTTGTAAACAAGCCCCAGCCAATGGCAGCTCGTTCCATTGGTATGCTAATTGCTTGGCTTGTTGGTTCACTTATGTCGGATCGTGTTAAGGTCTTAACAAAACTTTTCTGTTTGATCAACGGATGTAAATACAGAATCTAAGTCAATTATCTTACTTAACAAACACATATATACTTTGAGTAATAATAAAAACACAAGAAATTATTTCAAATGATATAATTGATTAATCTTTTCTAAGTATAAGTTTGTTACAATCAATAGATAAACAAGTGGGCTAACTAGCTAACCTTAAAATCATTAAAGTGAAATGTATTTATACTATAATAGATAAACACAAAAAATAAATCACTTTACATCTAATTCTAGTTTACAAAAATATTTGTACAACACAGACAAACAATCGACACATTAGAAGTTAGCAGCTTCAATGTTATGTTGTCTTTAAAAGACAAAACATGATAGTCATCAATGCACTTCGATACTGACAGTCTTGTCTAATGTTGTAATTGATCGGTAGCTCATCCATTTGAGTGTTGATCAGCAATGATTCAGCGTTTGGTAGAATTCGACAGTTGGCAGTAAATGTTGAATCCTTGAGTTTGTGGTGGCTTAATCCACTTTATATATCAACAATTTATTATTTAGTTAAATTAAAGCTTAACTTTTAGTACATGTGAATAATAATGTGTTTTATAACTCAAATTAACACACACATATATAACACATTTTCTAATAAATATAAACTAACCTTTTTACCCGTCGTGTGTTACCACGACACCGTATGTTGCGTGGTTATGTATAAATTACAATTGACCCGATTCGTTTTTGTACTATATCTACATCAATATGTAGAGTGACTCGAATTTATATCGTTGAATTAAAACGTATTATATTAGACCCGACTTTTTTTCCAAACAAAACATATGTTGAAAGATTTATTTGACTCGTGTCTGAATTAAGTTTATATCAAAACGTAAACAAAAATATATTATATTTGATCCGACGCGTTCCCAAACAACTTACGTCGAAACGTTTAAATTTGACTCAACTAATATCTGAACAAAATTTACATCAAACGTAGACGTTTATCGAAACATAGTTAAGCCGAGTCACATCTAATTAGTTTCTAACGATGATGCACTCGAACTAATATTTTACAGAAGTAATCCGAAACATTAAAAACTTAAGGGGGTCAAAGTGATAATTTTAAAGTTTTATAAAAAAAAATATAGGGTAAAGAATGTCAAATAAGAAAGTTGAGGAAGTTTTTTGGCCGGTGTCATATGCTACGGAACTTTACAAATAATTATAGTAATAATGTAATGTAAAAAACATTTGTGAGATTTTAATGAATAAGAAGTTATTTTAATTCTATATACCAATATGTGTACCAATATTATAACTTCGTTAGGGATCAAATTTGGATTATAAATTCCTTAACTCATGGATATATGTGTATGCTAATATATTTTTATTGTTTTCTTATTTATCGATATGTGTAAAAAAAACGTAAATTTTAAAAAATAAAGAGTTAAATTCGATTTCGCTCCCTGATGTTTGATAAAAATAATCTTTTTTTTAAATAAAAATATCAATTTACCTTCAAAAGTTTTATAAGATATTTCAATTTAGTCTGGAAATTTTATAACTTGTTTCAACTTATATCCAAAAAATAAATTTTCTGAACTGAAATCGAAACAAATAATAAAATTTTTGACTTAAAATTGATGTTATTAAACTTTTAAAGGAAAATGATTATTTTTTTCAAAACTCAAAGAGTAAAATTGAAATTAACTCAAAAATAAATAAACTCACTAAAGCTCAACATTTTAACTTGTTAAGATAAAAGTATCCAACAAACCTAACATTTTTACTTTGAGCTCGAGAGCAACCTGACTTTGGCTAGACACCTTTATAACTCTACGGCTAAGTAAAACATACATGTCATGATTTCCTTCACGCCGAGCCTTTTGTGCAAATTGAGTTGTTTATGCATTCAAGTTTTTTCGATCTATATTTAAAGATTCAGTTAAACTTATGTAATCAAATACTCGCATCTTATAAATTATGTTATAGCTTACCTTAACTTTAGGCGGTCTTTATCATAGTTGTTAATGTATTAATTAACAATTAACATATCAATAATACACACATTTCAATTCGGACAGTGAACCACGTTACCATGGCATCAGTTGACACGTGGCAGAAGGCAAGTCCAAGTGGCATTGCTTACTAAACAACCGCATTGTTGATAGGAAAGTATTCAATTAAAATATATAAGAATGGAAATTGCAGCTAGAAAATCAGACTTGATACATATAATGATGAATAAATAAGAGTATAAGTGATATGCTTAATATTATAACTAAAATTCTAAATTAATTAATATACACCAATAATATACAAACTCATAGATAAAACAATTGTGGATAAAGATCAAGGAAGCAGGAATCTAAATTATGATTATGTGGTGGATTTTATAGCATAAAATGTGATTTCCATAATCATGACTAAACAGGAGCACAAGTTGTACTTTCTTTCAACAAATTATAAAATATCTTACTTTCAAAGAAACTTCCCACACAAATGCTTTTGCTCATTATTATATTAAACATAAAAGAAGTTAATCAGGAAATTCGGATCGTTTACATAAGTGTATAATTTTACATAAACATAGAAGGATTTAAACTAAGTGTCTTCAACTATATTGTCAAATGTCAACTGCTAAGTCGAACGAACCAGATGTTAGAGTTTGAATGAGATCTTGTGTTTAACAAGTTCTCTTTAAACGGTTCCTTATTTATTTTTTTTTCTTTTTCACTCGTGTATGGCATATTATGATATTTTGTAAGAACTTTGATTTTTTATTACTAAACTTACAATTTTAAATTTGTGAACATTCTGATTTGCTTGGTATTTTATTTTTCTTGAACTTTAGTTTGTCAATACTCAATAATAATCACCTTAGGACCTATCCACAGTTGAGAAAGATTTGTCTAGTGGTTATATGGTTTATGCATGTTTGATGGTTACTTCTATGGAAGTGGTTTGGTTTTGTGATAATTTATGCATGTTTGATGGTACTTAGGCTATATAATTCGCTAACCCTAATTATAATCTATGGAGCCAAACATTAACAACCTTGTTCCTATTTCCTTCTTGTCAAGATAATATACAAAAGTAAACAAGTAGACCGAAGAATTCAAAGAGGGGGCAAAGTCTTACCACAAAATTTTATAAAAAAAAAGTTGCATGTTCAGTAGCACCAAGAACCACAGGCAAAACAACACAAAATCTGTACTTGCAGAAGACACAGGATCTAAAAACCACCCTATTATCATCAGTCATCACCGTCCATGTGCAATTTCTTTAACCATATATTTGTCTGCAAGATTCCTATGGATTATCTATTGCATACTCTGATGGATTTGTTTATGAAGAAGCATGTACATGATCTGGATGAACAACTTGTATGCATATATGCACATGTGTGATGTATGCATGCTTAAATATTAAAATAATGTCAATGATGAAGTTGTAGTGTATACACAAGCCTGTGGTTGTTACAATATATTTTTTCAAGTTAACTTCAACTACTCTAATGTTGACAGTTTAAGGGGTGGCTACAAGAAAATATTCAACTAATAGAAAATTCTACTAGTCGAACAGAGTTTCAGTTGAGAGCAAAAGAGAGCGTGATTCATTTGATGAATGTCAAATAGAAATGATTGAAACTTCAATGAACAGGATAGCAGTTCACTTTATGAACACAAAAAAAAAAAGATTTACCCTTGTTCAGTTCCTGAACTCGGAGCAAAAAGTACTATAAATGTTGAACGCTAAGCTATAAAAGGTCGTTTTGTTTTGTTTTTCTTGCATATTTAGTTATTTACGATATGCAACTATACATGGGAATTACTTCTATCTACGAATTAGTATAAAGTAGGGAGAAGCCAAAGATTAAAAAGAGCCGAGCCTATAGACAAGCACCAAGACAAGAAGGCCATTGCAGCCGACAGTTGATATCTGCTGCACAATTTTTGGCCACAAAAGAAGGCTTCAGCTTCTGTGATCATGAAATCAGCCACGCTGGCTGTCGAGCATGCTGCCGCTAGTGACAAGAATGAAAGAACCTGAAATTGTTGTCAAACTATTTACCATCAGACAGCCAAAGGAACGGTTTTTATTCATTTAACTAGCAAATCAGGACCGAAAAAAGTCAAAAACGTACCCAGTCTCCTATGACGATGATAAACACGATCTGTACTTGACGAGATGGGCGCTTTACAAACACAGAGAATGCATCAACCATTGCTAGAGTCAAACTCCAGGGAATTGTTAAACCTTTAATTGTCACCAAGAAACTGAAACAAATACAGGAATTCAGTTATCATATATGCTTTGATCCTGCCCTATGATTCATAAACACCTCAACTCAATCAAGAAACACCATTTTCCTGATTCACTGGTTTTTTTGTCTCTTACTCTGTAAGACCACTTTCATTAACGGGTCCAAAAGATTCTCACATTTCCCAAGAAACCAAAAATATTCAATTTCGTAAGTTTTGGTTCAGTAATGAGGAAGCAGGTGACAGATAGCTGGGTGTTTCCCAACATGAAACAACTAAAAATCTGACTACAGCATGTGTGTTCACCAGCAAAAAAATTCCCAATTTGGAATTTTGTCATCCTGACCTAATTACAACAACTAATACACCTTTCGAGTAATCCCAATCCCCAAAACAACACGATCACCTATAATCACTCCTCCTAACACCAACCACCTTCAAAAACTCACAGCACTAACAACTACCAGTTCCATCAACAATTAAAGGTACTAACTAAACTAAACAACCTTAATCGAATTAGGGGAAGAAAGATTAGTACCAAAAAGACGTATAGGCGTAGAATTCAACACCGACGCATATGAAGAGGAGTGAAGCGACGGAGAAGACGGCCTGCCCCAATCGCAGTGCTAAACTGGCACTGGTACCGATTGCACCTGGGAATTCTTCTTCCATCAGTTGAATGGTGTTGATGTTGGAATCAGAGACTCACAAATCACAATTGAGTGATTGAAATTGGATTGAAGTGTGATTGTCGGTGGTTTAGGGATGATCATGATTCATGGCGATTGGCAATCGTGCGTACAAACCATTCCACTTTTCTTTAATTCGGAAGTTACGACGTCGGATCGAAAGAGACCACGGACGCCGGGTTAATCGTTTGACCTCTTTAATGTCGGTTTTTCATTTTCATATATTAAATATTAAATTAAATTAAATTAAATAATATATATATATATATATATATAGTCTTAAAATAGCTTCGTGTGATAAATGATGTATTCAAAACAAGTGGCTGTGTTTTTATATTATGTTGATTCTTTTTTTTTTTTGTAATTGAAGTTATTGTTGTATATGTATGCTTTTATTATTTTTGGGTACTTTAATTAGATATTCATATTTATAGATCAACCTCAATTACACGCTTAACTTCGTTACTAAAGTTAGCCACGGTAGCATAATCAGTGTAAACTCATATTTCACTTGCATTAATAACTGTGAACAATATAGGAAAATGTACAAGCAAAATCAAGTGTAAATTTATGATGATTAGGATTGATCTTGATTGCGAAAATGAAAGTTAGAAAAATACTACCGATTAAATTATCAGTATGGATAATTAGTGACCAGGTGTTTATTGGTTTATTTATTAAAATCTAATTTTGTATAACAATTAGAATTGTAATTTTATAGATGTTTTAAAATATTTAAGCAACAACATTGACCCCTGAAATGTGAATTTGTTTATAAATTTCCAAGCCCATCTTTTATAAATATAGATTATTTATAGAAATAAACTAGCAAATGTTTGAACCACAATATATATGAAAAACAAAAATTCCAACACCATACATATCCAAAGTCATAATGTATTATTTTGAGCATTTCTATTTTGGACGTTTGATATGCATCCAAAGTCATAATGTCTTATACTGACCATTTCTGTTTTGGACGTTTATTTCCTATAAATCATGTTCTTTTTATCACATCAAATCACTACAATAATTAGGATTATTATATGATAATCAGTAATGTTATTATTTTTCATTTTCATCAATCCTTTAACATGTGTCAAACCTTTCGTTTAAAGGACCAGCAATGCCTCAAGTGTCAAGTTGTATATAGCTGGGGTTGTGGCTTCTAGGACAATGAATTTAACTAGGCGCGAGTGTACACATAACACCTATTCGCAATACCTCATCGCTTAACTTTTGTTTATTAATTGGCTAGATACCATGTGGTGGTAATAGATTCTAACACAATGCATTTATCATTTAGAGTCATCTTGAAAACTCCTGCCAAGAAACAGCGCCACGAGCTATAAGCTCTCGAGTAATTAGAGGCTGAGACATGTTATAATGTAGGTCATAGGACCGGTTAATGATAATTGAACGTTCATTAATTATAAGTGTTCTTGATAAAATACAAGCTCTCGAGTAATTAGAGGCTGAGACATGTTATAATGTAGGTCATAGGACCCGTTAATGTTAATTGAACATTCATTAATTATAAGTGTTCTTGATAATATATAAACTCTCGAGTAATTAGAGGCTGAGACATGTTATAATGTAGGTCATAGGACCGGTTAATGATAATTGAACATTCATTAATTATAAGTGTTCTTGATAATATACAAGCAAGAATATGTCCATAGCTCGCGGTTGTCAGACCTGATAAACAACAAATACATGAATGCTAAACCCGAACATCTAATACTTACTCCAACTGGGCATACCAAACCCCCTGAATTTTCACATCCTTAGGGGCCTTCGCCCCGAGATCAGTATCTGAAGGCTGAATGCTCTCAAACACTCCGATCAACTCACCAGTTTCGGGTTTGCTGGAGGTCACACTCAAGGTAATCTTTCCTGTCCCTGAAGCTGAGTTCTTTATGTTTTCTTTAGTGAGCTCCTCTTCATCTCCTCTCCCGCCAGCTGGCAGAGCCACAGCATTGTCATAACCGGTTGAACCACCTCTGCCCTTTGGGTCAAGAAACGACGAGCCTCTGTATGATGGCACTAGAAATTCTCCACCAAAGCTCTCTGGTTTACCTGAGGCCACAAGTTGTTTGATTGTAAAGAGGAATGGCACGCGTTCACCTCCTGGAAGCTGAACAGTCACAGCAGCGTAGTCGATTCCATCTTTTTCCTCGAACTTGATGGTTCCGTCAGGGGAGACTTCCAAGGGACCCTCGATCTCATCAAGGGTGTAGGTCAAACGGGTCATGAGTTTGGTCTTTTGGAACTCGGGTGCAGAGTTCTTGCTGACACCCTCGGCTTTGACTGTGAAAGATGTGGGTTCCAAACAGAACTTTTTGGCGTTGTATTTGCCTGGCTTGACCGCGAACCCACCTACCCCTCCTTCAATGGTTGGGCATTGGTTAGCTGTTCCGGTTCCTTTAACTTCCATGTATGTCTTACTTTGAATTTCATCATAAGTTAGCCTTTTCGGACTTCCTTCAGCACTTGCTCCCTGATATATATTCAAATCCATCATTATCAAGTCATCCCAAAAAAAAATCACCATACATGAATTCACACAATCCATAAACTAAATTACAGTTATCAAATAAGCAATCTTTATGATGCAGCATAACCACAGCTCAGATCATCCAACTCGTCAGCAAAATTTATCAAAAACAAGATAAGAAAGAACCATCCTTTATTGTATGTTTGTAACTGGTGAAAGCCATCTGATCTATAGCAAGAATTAACCGATAATTGTTGATTCAGGCCACAAATCGAACACACAAAACACACGAACAGTAGACTTGTGTTTACCGCTTAAACTTTCTCCCTCTTTTTCTTCTTACTTATAAAGACTCTTGCAAAGGGAAAAACCTCTACCCATGATCTAGACATACTCAATTGCTAACTAGTAATGACCTAATAAAACATAAAAAAACATGCGAATAAATTAAACTTCCTACTGATTCATACCCATTGACCCGATCAAGACAAATTCCTACAATAATCATCAGGTTATGCACTGATATGCTCACTTAGGCAAAACAACAAACAGTTGGCATACTAAAATCAACACTAGTATTTCTACACCCACTTAATTAGGCAACTCAACAAACAGTAACATCAATACAAGACAAGTTGATCCCTAATACACAGTAAAGTTCACTCAGGCAAAACAACAAACAGTTGGAGTGCAAGAACATACCGATACAACAAGAGCAGAAGTTGCAAGAGCAAAACCAGCGATCTTTGCAGCATCAGTACACTTCTGAGCAAAGTCCTTAAGATCAGCCTGAAGAGAGCAAGAAACCCTAGCTCCGGTGGATTCAACACCAAAGGCTTTGCAGATGCTCGGAGAAGACTTGAGGTTCACTCTGCCGGAGGCACCAACCTTTGTGGGTGTCATGAATGTCGCTGCTGCTTGTAAAGAAGCTGCCATTGGTGCTTCTGCAAAACCCGATTGTGGTGATTAGGGGGAAAATGGGGTTGAAGATTTGAAGGAGGATCGAGGTTTTGTAAGGTTAAAGGGTTTGATGGAGATAAGCAGATAGGATAAGGTGTTATTTCATTGGCTGATGTAATGTCTGTTGGGGTTTGTGTCGTGCCACGTGGCACGGGATCAAAATACTTCACTGTCATTTGACACATGGGATGATGAGTGTTTTAATCAACAACCCAATATTAAAATTTTAAACTTATAGAAAAAGGTAAGCATATAAATTGTGATGTATTAGAAAAACAAAATACATAATTATAAGATACTTGTAGTATATAATTAGCTAAACTTAACTAAAAGATAAAGCTTAAACTTAAGAGTTAAAAAGAAAATAAAATAAACATTTGTCAGCGGACAAAATTAATCTATGCAATATATATTGGAGATCTCTTACTCAAACGTAAAACTAATAAACCTAGAACTTTGAATCTATAATTTTTAAAGTCCTTCAAAGTTTATAAAGTTAGTTTTTATGTGTAAAAAGTTTAGTTAGACTAGACACTTTATTAATTTAGTTGTGTCTTCAATCTAATAAATTTACATCATATAAAACTAGAAAAATAATTTTAATCTAAACATGTATAAATAGACAATATATAATTTCTTTTAAAAAATATCACCACCAACACTAAACTATTAATTTATTATTGTTGGAATTAAGCTCGGATAAATATAGGACGAAGGAGATGGATGATCGATGATTTTGTTTAAACCTAGTGGGGGTAATATTGTCATAATAATAAATTGGATATATGTGAAATTAAAGTTTTTACTTGGGTATATATATATATATATTTAAAGGATGTTTAGAAAGGCATATATACAATTGATTCTAAAAGGAAAGGGTTTGATTGTGAAAAGTTATGAAAAGAGCCTATTTTTTAACTCGATTAAGGCCCCAATAAAGGTTGAGTCGATCGTGTGTGTACATGATGCTTAATAATTACTTACGGTTTTAATATATAAGTAATTGTATATAAAACATTCACGAAATAAAATTTTGGAGCATGTTTTTCAATTGTAGTTTAAGCATATTTAACTATCATATCGAAAAGTATTACACCATACAGGGATGAGCATTTTTACCAAGTATCGTAACCGTGCTAGTACAATATCATAATGGTACCAATCAAACACTATTAATACCCTCAAATATTGTCTTTTCAAGTTTTTAATACTGTCGTATCGGTACCATTTGGTTTTATTATTTTTATGGTATTTTCAATGGTCATGGTACCGTACTAACAAAATTAGTATGATACTCATTTTATACTTTCACTTGTTTTTTATCATGATGTCGATATTGTATCGATCTCATTTCTAATATTGTATATTCTTAAAGGATGACATCTATAACCGAGTTGACTAGAACTATTACTTATAACATAATTTGCAATGTCAATGGCATCGACAGCGGTCAAAACCCGTTTAATTTTTAAAAATTAAGTCTTACAAGGGTTAAGATCATTTGAGAACTAATAAATGTCTTAAGAATTATGAGAACTAACATCAATATGTCATATTTTTAGAATTTTATACTATTAATTTGTAGCGTGTGTATGTTTATATACGTTAAAATTCATAAAAATAACATAAAAACCAATCAAACTAATGATTGGATATGTTTTTAAAAATTTTACTTGTTTAGTTACATATATATAGATAGTATAATATACGTATTACTTGTTAGTAGGCTACAAATTTGTTTATTGGTATTTTTTACATTAAGAGAGACGACCAAATATTATATTTTAATGATTATCATAAAAAAAATTGTGATGATGAGAGTTGTTGTAGTTTTGAGTATATTATGAGTTATCTAAACCCTACACGTACATTATATACATATTCTAAGGATCGCATGACTGTTGAACAAAATGGAGTGATCAGAGTGTGTATTGTGTAAGGTCTTTGCTTCTAACCTTACAATGTCTTCCACCCATCTGCCTCAGTCTTCTTCTTTGTTTTTTAATGTTTTGCATTTTCAGTGTTTTTTTTAATTTTCTCATATATTTTTATGAAATTTGTATTTTTACCGACCATTTATTTTAATTTAATCTATTATGTACGTATTTTATGTTGTGTTTATATTTATCAACGTTTAGAAATGCAATTTCTTTTACAGTTTTGTTTCTCTTATATAAGGCTGCAAGTCATGGGTTTATGTCAAGGACTTTTTAATTTAAAGTTTTGAATATCATCAAAGCCCACGTTGTAAAATATAAGAAATCATCGTACTTTTTCTTATAAGTGTTACGACGTTAATTTTTCCCACAATTCAACAAACCTAGTTATGTTTCCGCCGCAAAGCATAAAACATAATACTAGTTTAACACAAATAGTACCTTTCGTGATCTAGTGCCCTTAGTCGCTTGTTTATGTTATTAGCAAGTAAACATTCGCTTGTTTATGGAATGTGATGTCTTATACCAATAATGAGTTTACATGTGTTCTTTGGTGTTATTGGTTCCAACCAAAATATTAAATGTTTATATTAATATTCATTATATAATAATGAGATGCATGAAACCATGCATACATACCCATTTCAGGTTAACGTGTGACAATACAAATGTGCCTACTATTTTGCTAATGGCATTTACCCTTATTCGTTTATTATTATTATTTTTTTTGAAATCTTTTGCTTGACCAAACGAAAAGAACAAAAAAAAATTCAAAAGATGCTAGAAAAGATGTTGAGAGAATATTTGGTGTTTCAAAAGCTACATGTGTTATAATTCGATGCCCAACATGAGCTATGAAGCACGGGAATATATAATGTCGCCTATGCATTTATTATATTGCAAAATATGAACCAAAAAGGTGACGAGAGTGTGATCTTATCAGCGCACATAAGCAATATCATGCGCTAGTTGCAATATCAAGACACATAATTTTTACTTCAATATGATCTTTTAGAAAATATTGAGCCTTCCAAATTTTTATATCACGGATTAGAAGTTAATTCTAATATTTTATGTGTTTTTTAGTTGTTTGATATTTTCAAATATGAGGTATTTTTTTCTTTAAAAATAAACTCCAACTTACTAACATCATTAATTATTCTATTAAATAAAAAAGACTTTTAAACCTTTTACACATAAGACTAATTATGTAATGCACTCAAAGTAATAAATATACTAGATGTGTGCTTCGACTAAATTTACATAATTTACCCAACCCAACCAACAGTGGCGGAGTTTGAACTATCTCGTAGGGGGTCGCGGGCGAAATTAATTTTTTTTAGGGGGACGAATTCGATATTTATATAAAAATTTACACTATCTGGCCAAAAATTTACACTTTCAGGCTAAAATTTAACACTACGGACGAAAAAATAGAGGGGGCGGCGGCCCCCCGGGCCCTATGATGCTCTGCCCCTGCCAACCAACCCTCCCCTCCCCCTCCACCGACC
>BJCM01084369.1:0-19876 GCA_018326385.1 Flaveria bidentis
AAGCATATTTGGTGCTAAAGCCGAGGTATTGCCGGCTCCTGATGACGTATGCTTGTTCATCATGGGAACCAAATACACTTAGCCAATCTTATATACTTGTAATCAAGTCGAGGTTTGGTTGTAACGATATGTGTTCTATAACCTTATTAACTTATAACCTATGACATGAATTGCTACTTGTAACCTTATCTTATTATGTATGAAAACCTTAGAAACTCACCAACTATTTTTAGTTGACCTTTTATTTTTATCATGTTTCAGGTAATCTCCAAGTCTAAAGTGAACTTTTGAAGCTTGCAATAATCTAGGATGTGGACCTAGTTAATGAAATAAAAAGACTATGTTTTGTTATGAAATGTTTGGTTTTGTTTCATGATTGAGACTTTATGCTTGTAATTCCTTTTGAAACTTATAATTTGTTTATTTACATTTAAATATAGCGTTATGTGGCTGTTAACAATCTTAACCCTCACATCTCGACGATTCCACCGTCAAGGTTTGGGGTGTGAAAGATTGGTATCAGAGCCCATAATTATAGGGATTTAGGTTATTAGATATGGTGACCTAGACTATAGCTTATGCATGAACTTCATAGAATAATATTTATATTCTTGGAAATAAATATATTGTTTGCATGCTACATAATGCTATGCCATACTTACAGGGATACACGGGGCGTAAATAACCATCATCAATAAGGGAACCTCCCATTACGGGAGAGGTTAACACCGCCGATTACGCAAGAGACGACAACCAAATCGGGCTGCCTCCACCTCCCGACGTCTCCACCACCAACAATACTTGTATTTACAATGTGTATAATTGTGCCTACATATAAATATAAGGACTAGAGTGTAGAACACCATAAAAAGAAGTGGTGAAAACCAAAAACCCATAAAACTAACTGTTTTTCAAAGTTGGTTTTTTCATAGTATATAATAACGCGTAGCACATCAACGTTTATAAAAAAGACGTTTTCTAAATAGATATTAATACTACAATCATATTAAAAATAGAAAATACTCCAGATTCTTATGGAATAATATTTCTGAAAACAATGAAGTATATAAAAGTTACTTGTTTTTAGAAAACGATGAATGTAGATAAAAAATCAACAGTGGTATCTTTTTTCTTTTTGTCCTTTTAGTAATAACACACACCTTGTTAATTACGAATTTATCACCATCTCATCTTAGCTATTACTTTGTCTTCATCAAGAGTCCAGATACCACATTTTTCATTCTAAATCCACTTTTTAATGATTTGCTTCTACTTATAATTACAAACATATAATAAAATAGTTACATATTTATATGAAATATAATCATCTAATATTAATAAATAATAAATCAGACATGCTCAAGCCACACTCGTGTCAATAAAATCTCATAAAACGACCATAAATTCTATCAAGTCAAAGGAGTTAAACGTAAACATAGTGATCTCAAACTCCACCTTTTTACGCCTCTATCGAAATTGGTTGTTTCAAAACAAGCAGCGGTTTTACAAAGCAATCCTAAATGATTAAAAGTTGCCAATAAAAGAACTCAATAAGAGGACATCATTTTTTTTCTAAACTTTAATGCGTGACATTCATAAATTTATTGAGCATATGGTCTAAGATGGAGTTTTTTTTACTAAAAACGTGTAGTTAGAAAAATTATTTACTAAAATAGTGTAGTTTAAAAACTATTTCCCAAAATAGTGTTTTTTATACATTTTTGTTTCTCTTTTATTATTATTGGATATTCTACAAATGATTTCCTTTAATGTTTTTAATGATTTCTTAAACTTTTAGAAATGTTCTTCATATAGAACTTTTAAAAAGTTTTCCAGATTTTTTTATTTCTTTCAAAATATATTTAAAATGTTTAGTCGTTCTATTAAATATAACTATTCTTGATTTCTTTAACTTCTTTTAAGTGGAATGATAGTATCTTTAGCCTTTTCACATTGATAGATCCATTTGACTTAGGTTATGGGTTATAAATGTGTGTTTTTATTAGTAAAACTTGGATTTAAGTGAAAAGATTATTCGAATACAAAGAAAAATAACCGAACAAAGTTATATATTTAAATATATTTTAGATAGTAATTTAATATTATAAATTATTATAAAAATAAATTAAATCCAAACATAAAAATAAATAAAATATTCGTTTCGTAAAAGAAGGGGCTCCAAGATTAAACATACTAAAACAAGATGCAGAAATGAAAACAATTTTTTTTCATAACCTGTTACGAAATAAAAAAATTTTACTATTTTAATAGCACAACTAAGCATTTTAAAAGTTGTTCTTATAAAAAAATTCGGAAGAAATTAAAAAAATATATCTAGACGCACAGCTAAAATAGTCATATTTAAAATCATTTCTCAATCTCTTAAGATATTGTATTTAATAAATGAAAAGAACATTCAAAATTATCTAATAAAAATGTCTAATGAAAATATGAGATAATAAATAATTTTCAAACTACGTAAATAATTTTTTAACTATACTTTTTGGTAAAAACTCGTCTAAGATGGGGCTATCCTACAAAAAGTTTATAGGAACAGAATAATAAGCACCAAAAAGATGTGAAAGCTGATGTGTACTAAATAAATTACAGCCCAACCACGTGGATATCAAACCCTCTGAGGGTACACTACGCACCCCGCTCACTTTAGCACCCAACACCCCTCTCTCACAAAATCACAAAATCACAACTCCACTACCACAGTGAGAGAGCATCTCCGCTAACCTACACTCCGATCTCTAACCTACACTCGTTGCACTTCGATCAAAGGTACAATTCGTCAATGCATCGTTTATTCTGTATTGTATTTGTTGTTTGTGATTTGGTGATTTCAATGGGTTTGATCTTGTGTTGTAATCCGTATGGTGTATTGGCGATTGATGATCGTGTATTGGATTCGGTTTAGTGAGTCGGATCGTTGTTTGATGATTAATTTGGGGGAGTGAATTGGTTGTGTGAATGTATGATGCGTTTCTCGGTTTTGTTATCTGGATTTGTATGAACTTTTGGTTGATCTGTGTTAAGGATTAGTTTTTGATGTGGTTTAGGTTTTATTGATTGAATCGTAATCGGAAAATGTGAAATGATTATGCGATTGTGTTGTAATTTGGGTTTGGGGTTAATCTGTTTGTGTTTAGAGTGTTTTTTTCCCGTTGACTTTTACCAAGTTGTTATTCCCTCGAGAAAACGACTTGAAGTTGACTTTTCATATCAAATTGCTTGTAATGGTATCTGGTGTATGTATATATAAGTGGTGTCGATTTAGGAGTAGGTTTAGACGAGTGTGTGTTTTTCGTTCTAAATAAGGTGAGCTTTTATATAAAGGGGGTTTAATGGTCAATCTGCAGATCTGAAATTCATTGATGATGTTTGAATTTCTGGGATAAACATCCAAACACAATATTGTAAGCACAAAATTTATCAAATTTGTTTTTAATCTGTCACTATCATCCATCAGTCTCTATTTGTTCTTCCTGGGTATATTTTTTATATGTATTTTGTTATTAGTTAAGCAGAAATAAGTTTGAATTAATATCAGCAGAAGATGATTAATTTGATTTAAGCAAGTCACAAGAGTATGCTTTCTTGGAATGGAAGGGTAATGTGTTTTGTGTAGATGAAATTTTATTTTGATGAATGCTCTGTAGTGATAGGATAAGGGAATCTTGTAATTTAGAAAAAAAGGCAAACTGCATAAGGACATATCGAACTCTATGCAGTTTTCTGTTTGAAGTTCCTATCCTAGTCAGTAGGTTGTACATATTGGCTTGGCTTATGTGATGTGGCATGCTAGACGTACCACCATGTAGGGAGCCAAGGTGATGTGGCATGCCATGTGTACTGCCATATGTAAAAATGGGGACCTGTAACCTTCACAGCGTGTAAAAAGGTCCTTTATGTATAAAATGAATTTGATACCTTTAATAGACAAAGAATTAGTTGAGCCTCAAATGTGAAAATTGCGTAAAGTTTAGTGCCTTTTATGTGGTATGCCTTTTAAAAAAGTTAATTCTAGAGATGAAAATGGTTAAAAAGCTTTAAAAAAGGTAGTTATAGAACACAAAAAAGAATATACTGCAACTTTTCATGAGAGGATAAGCATTGCACATTCTGCGGGATTGTAGTATATGATAATATGGAAGGCTATCTATTTTTGGTGTCATTCCATATTGAATGTCAGATCTGACAATGATTTTGATCGGTGGTACCATCATATTTCATCAAATCTATTATTAGTATTACTGAATCTTGAATGTTATGACATTGGATACTCAATGAATTAGAGCGACTGCATTTTAATATGAAACTGCTTAAACTTCTCATTTATTCTATTATTCTGATAGGTAAAGGAACAACATTTATATGAATTTGGTAGATAGTTATTTGAGACTGAATTATATTGAAGTATATTCCAAATTGTGATGTACGAGTCTCTAGCATCAAATATCTGTTGGTGTATAAGAATGCTAATATTACTAGCATATGAGAGATACAAGTGAACCAAGTCTGCTTATATTGTGATGAAGTTTGATCATTAATTTCTCGCGTTGTAGCTAATATATTTATTATATAGTGTATGGGAATACAATGCTGATATGACCAATTACTTAGCCCACTTGCACAGTGTATAAGACCATGTAAGCTTTCACTCTAAAACCAATCAACAATAGAGGGAGTAACCCATAGACATACGGGCATTCATTTCCTTCCAACTATAGTCTATCTGATCTCACGTTCTTCTGCACTGCTGTATTTATTCTGGGGACACAAAAGACTTTCAATACACAGGGATCAAATTTTACATGGGATGCACCTTCTTTGATGCATGGAATAGTCAATGATCATGATCTACAGCCCATTGTTGAATAAGGGTCACTCCACCTGCACGCTAAACCATGATACCACTTGATAGGAGGTTACTTAGCCGGTAGTCAGCCCACTTGCCTATCATATAAGACCACATGGGGTTCCACACTTCCACCATAAAACCAACTGGCTATAGATGTAGTAAACTATGGACTTGCATACATGCAAATATTTTCTTCTTAGAACAATGTAGGATTGGGTTTGCACCCAACAAATGTTTCTGAATTATGGTGATTGATCATTGCTCTATGTGCTATGGTAATGACATGTCTGTCATTACCAGGTTTTAGATAAATAGACATATAGTAAATTTCAGCCTCATGAAAGATATTTATCATTAGGTATAGCAAGATACGAATATATTCCTTCTATGTTAACCTGACCTTTGGGAGAAGTGTCTTTATACCACGGGATTGAGGTACAGTTTGCCCCCATCTCACCCTTCTCAGATCCTACTATTTGAGTAGGATTTTGCGTGTATATTTGTTTGTTTGTTTATCTTAACATGACCTTGATCTGGTTCTTGTAAATGTGTTATTTCTTAGGTGAATTCTAACCCTCTAAGATTACATTAATTCTGAATTGCCTGAAAAATTACAGTTTGACTCAGATGGAGCGGGACAGAACTACCTCAGACAACAGAAACACCCACTGGTGTTACAGTTGCAGGCAGTTAGTCACTCTCATAAGACAAAACAAAGTTTGTTGTGAATGTGGAGGAGGTTTCGTACAAGAGCTTGAAAACATACTAACCACAAACACTATAACTGAAGAACAAAATCAAAATCAAAATCAAAATCAAAATCAAAATCAAAATCAAAATCCCAGATCAGGCATCATGGAAACCTTCTCAAACTTTTTCAGACGCCAAGAAACACAACAAAACAATACTCACCACAGAGACCAACAGCTTCAAAACAATGCATCTGAAGATGACAACGATAGTATGTGGGGTCCCTGGCCTATTTATACAGGTGACATGCCTGTTAGGATCCCTAACAATGGTGGCGTTCTTGAGCTTTTTAGCGAAGTACTTGGATTCAGGCGAGAAAACGGTGCAGATTTCTTTGTAGGACCTGGAGTTGAAGAATTCTTTGAGCAGTTTAGTGTTCATGAACAAGAAGTTACTCCACCTGCTTCAAAACTGTCAATTGATAGTATTCCCACTGTTAAAGTTTCAAAAAAAGATGCACGGGCTGACTCACATTGTGCTGTTTGTAAAGAGAAACTTGAATTGGGGTCTCGTGCAAAGAAGTTACCTTGTAAACATTTATATCATTCAGGCTGCATTGCCCCTTGGTTAGCCCAGGTGAACTCATGCCCGGTTTGTAGGCGTGAAGTGATGCCAAAAGGGACGGGTGGCAGCAGCAGGAAGGGGGGTCGGTTACGACACAGGCCATGGTCTTTCTTGTGGCCTTTTGGGTCATAATCCCTGACTCATACCATGTACACTTATTCTGTCTTCCCTTTCATGTTGAAGAACAAAGGTTAGTTGCTTTTTCTTTTTCTTTTTTTATTACATGTGCATCTACTAGACTTGGTCATAAAGTTAATAAAAGTTGGTTGTTGGTCAATTTGTTTCATTTTTTGCATTCTTATGTTCATATTTGCACTCTTTATTTGGGCTTTGATCTGTCTTTTGATGTAATGAGTATTGTTAAATCATGCCAAGTGGAAAACATTGACATTTTGTATGTGAGGATCTAGTAAATGATGTGAAGTTATTTTGACGGACGAGTAATATTTTATCTTTAACGGGCTAAATAAAAGGCAGTTCAAATGGGTTGAAAGTCATCAAAGCGTATTATAATACATAAAACACTTTAGTAAAAACCATATTGATAAAATAATATAGAAACAATACTATATCTCAATTGCCTTTGAATCACAAACTATAAACTTATAAGCCTTTCGAGTACTCCCTGTCATTAAAGCAATTTCACCCCATTCGTCTTTTTGGCTAGCTTGTTTTGGGTGACTAGCATCTTTCTTGTAAGAATATAATAAGTTTGTAAATATTATTTTCTTTATTTTGTATTAGGAAACATTGGTTTGTTCCATATACACTTCATCCTCTAATTCACATTCAAGAATGTTATCATGATAACCATAAGTTTTTCTAGTAATTGTATGACCCTATTTTGATAGATAGATGTTAATCGAGCGCACCTATCCGTTTCCTAGCTAAGACCGCACTCACAACCCCTTTAGGACGAAAACCATAACTAGAATAACCCTCTGGCTCAGTCCATAACATTTTTGCCTTGAGCGAGACTCAAACCCCCAACCTATCATTTGGGAAGCCATGGGGCTACCACCAGGCTATAAGGTTTATGGTTGTATGTCTTTATCAATCATAAATAATTAGATATATCCACATTTAACCACGTTAATCGCACAAAGTTCAAGCATGTTTTAAATGTCCAACACATTTAATGGTTCAAGATCTCGTAACTTAGTACAGGTTTAAGGTTGCACATGTAAAAGTATGCCTGTCTAGACTCGTGTTTATCATCACATCCACCTACCTACATATGGAGAGAAGAGAGCCAGAGAGGGAATGTCGCTAACAAAGTGCAAGGTCTTATGAAGAAAGGACTCGAATATTCCTATAGTAATTCAACCCAAAGTCATCAATCGTCACTTTTTTTCCATAAACTTGAACTGTTGTTCAGAGTTCTGACTCAACACTTCTTTCTTGAACTCCAGGCCGGCCTTTCTAGCCACCAGACCCACTGGTTGCGGGGTTGTGTAGTGGCACCATGGCAACAACTGATCAAATTGACGGTTCCACATCTAGTGGATCATCAATGTAGATGAGATCGACCCCCAACGCACACCTAGATTTTTCTTGTTAACCTTCCTTCTCCTGCATTACGTTTCAAATACGAACACAACTAAGTTAATAAGTCATCAATTACGAAAAAACACCTTGTTGATTCTCCATGCTCATCAACCTCTTCTTCATCAACAATGAAGTCATCAATCATCCTCTAATTGTTGATCTTCTTCAGCAATATGCTCTAAGGGTGGACCTAAAAGTTATGGGCAATTCACAATACATCATAAAAAATAAGGGTACAATAATGATAAACGATATGTGGTATTTTTAAAACAATATCATAAGTAAAAGCACATTAGAAACCATGAATATTCAAAGAAACAAAACAATATCAATGGTTTTGATGTTAAGTATACCCAATGAATCACGACTCATAGTCAGCTATGTCACATTTTTAAAGCCAATACTACAAGATTAAACCAAAATGACCTTCAATTTACACAACTAATCATTGAGATTATATCCTAAACTCAAACATGTAGGGCGAGCAATTCCAAACTTGTTTGTGATAAAATTAAACTTGTTTGATAAAAAAATATGTTGTCTTTTACATTTTAAAAAATAACTAAAATTTGAAGGCTAGACTTCATTATTTCTCATTTTTGGTTTGTAAAAACATATAATTTTTTAAGGCATAAGATATAGGTAGTTTTGAACAAGTTTTTCCCTGTTTGATAATTATGTTACTCGTGTCATCTATAAACGATAATTATGTTACTCGTGTTATCTCTAAACGGTTAAATACGATAACTCTTGTGTTTACCAGAGTGAAACATGGCATAATGGATTAATTACTATGAATTCAACAAGATGTAGTGTTTCATTACGTCTAGAAATAACTGGTTGCAATGAGACAAGAATGAAAAGAATAAGATCCACGACCAAAAAAAATCATACCATCCTCCTCGTCATCAATGTCGTCGTCATGATCTTCAGGATCAATTTCTTCACCATCAGGTTCTTCCTTCTCATCCTCTGCAACTGCAATATCATCTAAACACGCGTATAAACAACCACCGGTCAAAAGGAGAAGAAACCATAGCAAATATAAATAAACATTTGAATCATAGAAAATGCTAATTAATTGAAGAAGTTGAGGATGATAAAGAACACCTCCTTCGTCGTATAATATGGTTTTTCCGGCTATTATGCGCGAAAACCCTAAGATAAAACAATGAGGATTGTGAGGCAAATCAAAGTTGGAGTATCTGCAAGCATCGTTGAGAGATTATATTATACGAAGCGAGTTTTGCTCGAATTGGGTTCAATTATTATCATTTTCTAACGTTAATTAAACGTTTTGGCGTGTTTTTTTAATTGGACATTGGTTAACATATGGTAACCTGGTGGGGTTCTATTTTTATTATTTTAAATAATGATAAGAGGCAGACTTAATTACTAAGGAGTTATGGGTGACCCGTGCTACCCCTCAACTCCCTATGAACTATCATTTCAAAGTATATATAGTTTTTTTTAACAGTGGTGTATCGAGATATCCCTGAGCAAAAATTAAAACACCACTCAAAATTAACTACACAACAAGTAAATTTGTAGTTAGGTGTCGTTAGAACGTTGATGATGTCTAATTAAGAGAGACATACATAATAGGAATGCTGTTTATAAGTTTTACTAAACAGTCATTCGATTTGTTGATATACATCGCACGTTAATGAAAGTTGAAACATGCATTTAAGTTGGTATTAATGGGAAACTAAAAGGTATCATACAAGAGCAAAAGGAGATATTCAACTATAAATCACAAATATCATTACAATATAATTTTATTTATTTATAACATAGTTGGTAGACTCAGTAGGAATAATAAAGATAAAGATTTGTAGAATTTAAGAAATAAAGGACATTGACGTTGAAGATCAAAGAGTATTGTAAACTAACCATGAAAGGGACATTATATTATTGATATTTACGTTTAGGAACCTGCTATCAAAGTGTTTATTTTTATACATCTAATATATATTCTGTTAAAGTTAGTTCAATAGTTTGTATGTGAGAACTAATACCTTTTATAATATATATATATAAAAACATACGTCACAACTAGTTATTATCTTTCTAATCTAATAAAAATGTATTTTAAAATGACACGTATCAACATCACAATCATCATCACCAAAAAAATTTCGTCTCTTTCTCTTATTAAATAATTATCTTAATTACTAATAATATTCTTTAATATTTTTTTATATTTAATAAATTAAAAAAGAGATCTATTTATTAATGTTATTTCTAAATAAATAATTTTTATATAAAATAATAATTTTTTCTAAAGCATAAAACATTTTTAAAAATACGATATATTTTAAAATTGGTATTTTCAAAAAGTTAAAAAACAAAAGTAATTAAATTTTGGAGTTATAATAAGGAAATTTTCAAACACAACACTTTTATACGGTTTGTTTTAGAATATAATTTTTTACTTTTTAGAAAAAAATTAAAAACAAAATTTTAAAAAGTTGATATAATTGTTCTATTACTTATAGTTATTTTTCATACATAATTTCAGTCATATCTTGTTTTAAAATATTATTTTATAATTAGTAAATTTTATTATATTAATATTTTATGTATTCTACTCATGCAACACACGAATTTACTAAATCTAATATATATATATATATATATATATATATATATGTGTGTGTGTGTGTGTTTGTGTGTGTCTGTGTGTGTGAGTGAGTGACAAACACGTATATTTGTTTAAACATGTAATTAAAAATATGTTTAACTTGCTTACCAAGAACGGAATCCAAGCTTTATCATAATAATAATAAATATGAATTTCTCGCTCTGTTTTATATTTTAATCAAGAAGTTACTTTCAACACTTAGAGAACAAGTTCTTTATTAGAAAATAATAGTTGTCAATAATAATTATATTAAAAATAACAAATAACAACATTTTTATCAGTTTGGTGTTCTTAGAGAAACAAATTAATTTTACAAGTGCTTGATTATTTTAAAAGATGAAATTGTATGTAAGTTTTTATAAACTTACGTATATACTAACTAGCAACCATTAAAATTGTAAGATAAATGACTTCTCTTACTCTTTAAACAAGTTGATTACACTCAACTAGTATAACACTATCACTCGATGCAATTTATTTCCCTTTTATTTGAAATGGTATAACGAAGACATATTAAAATTTTCTTAAATTATACCTTTTAAGGCCGTTTAATATTGGAACAAAATTAAGTATGAAGTTGTAACAACCAACCAACCATATACACTTTTACATATTGTCTTAACTATAACATAAAAACATGATTATCTAACTATTTAACCGTCTACATTCCCTCTTTGTATAAACAACATTATAAAACTATATGTAACTAAGAGGATCCCAATGGGGGTTGTCTCAAGAACGCGACCACGTCACTCTATCCTGGTTGCCTATAAAAAACACTAGCGAACACCCACTCCCTTTTTATATATCCTCCCCTTTTCTCTCTCACACAACCTATTCGAAGGCTCCTCCATAGTAGCTACATTCTTCTCCTTTTTTTTTCAGTCGGTTATATACGTCTTTAAAAACAATGTATGGCTAGTTATCTTGCACAAGCGCACACACATACACAAACGAACACAAAACATAAATGAAGCGTAACACAAGAGATTTCTAGTGATCCAGTCAGTGTGACACACGACCATTTACCACAACTGGTATTTTATTATCAAAGTGATCAATAATTACAATCTTCTACTCATCTACATTAAATAACCTAATTAAGAAATGAACAAATTAGGCACGTTGCCTAATTAGCCCCTCACAACATAAGGTTAAATTCAGCTACCCTACGAGTCTTGAGCAAAGACTAAACTCAACACCCACACATGTTAGAAATGCTCTAATAAAATACGAAAAGAGAAAATTCCTAAAATGTCCTCAAAGTGTCCCTACCGGACAAAACGCCAATACATATTTGACATTGTGTCATAATCAACTTGACAATCTAATGTTAGTTAATGTTAATTTTTTCTCTAATTTTTACATAGTCAAACACATCTATAGTACAATCAGACGTTATTTTAGTAGCGTCAGTCTACGCAAAAAATAAAACGATTTTATGACAGGTTCGAATGACTCCACAGTAAGTGCGACCACACTTATACTAATTCATGCTGCTATCATAGTAGGTTTAAACATCTTTTAGGATAAGAACATTTTAAAAGATTATTTTTCAAATAGACATTTAATTTTTTTTATTTAAAATAAAAAAAAAACATTCTAAGAATTACTCCTTAGAAAAAAAACATTTTGTAGAGTAAGAATTTACAAATCACAAGCAAATCCCAAACATCACTCTACCATCACTTTCCTTCACACAAACTCTACTCTTCACTTTCAACTCTCAACTCTCAACTCTCAACTCTCAACTCTCTTCAGCCTTCAACACTCACACCCACAAACCCTACAATCATAATCCAACCCCATCATCTCCACAAAATGGAACCTTTAACAACACACACCATCAATGGTGGAGAAGATTAACATTCAATTACAAACAATCAACCCACATTCCCCAATATGGGAAAGGGGGAAGAACACCCTTTACCCTCAACCGTCACACACCCACAATCAACTGCAGACACTTGCTCCTGCTGTTGCGGAATCCCTCGTCTTTTTCGATTCAAATGTGTGTTTGTTCTGGTTCTTGGACTCTCGGTGTTGCTATCTGTTGTATTCTGGTTGCCCCCGTTCTTTCGTCATCGAGATCAAGGGGATCTGGATCTTGATTCTCGGTACAAAGGTTAGTGAATCGTTGTCGCATTGGTCGTAGGATGCAGATCCCCATTTGATTGTGACCTAGGGTTGATTGTTTGGGATTGAATTGGGTAGTTTAGGGTTGATTTGATTTGGATTTGGGGTTTAAAACTTTAAAGTGGTTTGATTCTTTTGGATTTTGTCGGTTATTAGTTCTACAGTAGTGCAATGTCATGTTAGATTATTTAATCTTAAAGTTGTTTGATTTATGAATAGTTAGATCAGATTGTGTTTTTCATACTGTCGTATCTTATGTGTGTTTGAATTCTGACTTGTGGGATGAATTGTTGCCTGTGGTGTTGTAATTTGACTGTTGAAGGTGGATTATATGTTTAAATGGTAATGTATGTGCCACCTGTGCTGTTAATGTGTAAATCCATATTCTTAATATCATGTTTATATGTGGTAACGAATGTTTTATTGAAAGGCTTGAGTGATTACTGTTCTTGCATGAACTGTTTAGGTAAGTTAAAAATGTTATGCATTTGTTGGAGATATATAGGAAGAAAGTAATTGATGGATAATCTGCATTCACATACATCCTAGATTTTTTTTTCTTGTTAGGAGTGTCTGATTTTTTTTGACATTTTGTGCAAATTATTCATTAAATTTCATTATTACTTTCTAAGGCCTAGTGTGTCCCGATACCCCTCGGAGCCTTGTGCCCCAGGTTTGCTCTTTTATAATAATTGATTGAAATTTTATATTTAATAGTAAGCCAAAAATATTCTATGTATATGCAATCAGTCAAATCAATTTTGTCTGATGAAATAGTGTGATTTACTATGTAATATAAAAGTGTAGTAGTTTTTTTTTACGAAAAGCAGAATAAAAATGCTTAAATAATAAATTACTATGAAGTTATGGCATATTTATATTTTAAAAAATAGTTGTCTATATAATAGTTCTATATTATATAAATTTGAGGCCTTAAAACTTAAGGGGACTCATGCAAGGGGCTTATCTTAAGCCTGAGCCACCCATGCGTTTTGTAACAACTCTCCATCCCTACGAAAAATAAATTAATGCAACAATGTTTAGATTTTATGGGTTAACCCAAATAAGTCGAACCTTTCTATTTGATGGCAAAGTCTCGATCCAAATTTATCTGTTTGTCTTGTTGTTGTTACCTGTAGTTCAAATATAATACTTGCTTTTTTAAACTAGTCCAGTGTACATGATCTATAAGTGTCAACAATAAATCGCCTACTGATGTTCCGTCATTATGAGTGTGATCGAGTTCAATCTTCTCTAAATATAATTTTTCTGAGGAATTCATGTATTTTGAGCACCTGGCAGCATGTTCCCCGAACCATCAGAAACTTTAAGATAACTGTTACTCTGTTAGTCTGTTAGAACCTTGAACTGATCCGATTGAATTACTGAAAATAGAAACGAAGTTGGCCCGATTCGAGAAAGGCAATGCTCCAAAATAACAAAACACTGTTAATCAATATCTGGATGATAAACAAAACAAAAGAAACAGCCCTAGTAATACTACTGCTGCTCCTGCTACTGCTACGAGCAGTTATGCTACTGCTGAGTGCTGCCCACTGCCCACTGCCCACTTCTCCACTCAGCTACAATTTGGGTTGAACGGGTCAAGTGGTTATGTAATGCCCATGATATCCTCCAGCTGCTCCAATGGATCACCAAATTGGGTTTGGGTCTGGGTTCATCGAAATAACCCTCAACCATATATAAATTGCAGAACAGCCCTCAACTTTACTGAGGCCATCTGAACACTCCTGAGTCTTGAGCGGAATGTGACCCTCATTCATTATATATATGATATTTAGGCGAATATTGAACTTTTATCCAATACTGAGGCCCAAAAACAAAGAAAACGTACATATAGTACAAAAAGGCGGCACAAGACTGCTAAGTGGTTAGTGTACAAACGGATGATGTATAATCCCCCTAAAAGAGTCCACATTTGACTTGTTTTGGTATATGAGGGAGAGAGGATTCTTAATCTCATGGTATGTGGTATATCGGCTTTAAACAAACAAATAGTTATTAATTGCATGCATAGTTGTCAATAGCGATCATAGCACGCACTATAGCGCGCTACGTTGCGTATAGGTGAAGTGGCACTACAAGGTGGTTAGCAGCTTAAAAGCGACCAGGTAGCGCTTTTGTTATTTTTTATTTTTTATTTTTTTTAACACCAAATTGTGAAAATATGAGATTTAGATGATTAGTAATAGAGTGCTTTAGTTATTTTGGTGGTGTTTGCTTAAATTTTCTACTATTTTATTGCTAAACATGTTTATTTATTGAATATAAAACATTCATAAATTATATACTACTTAATCGCTAAACACAAAATAGAGGGCGCTATTTACCGCTATTCGCTACGTAGCATATAGGTGCCTTGTCGCTATTTACCGCTATTCGCTATTAACAACACTGATTGCATGTATGATGTATGTGATAACATCTTGCTAATTCTTTTTCTTCAATCTAGCTAACTTAAAGATTTAACCTAAGACAACAATCACTTTTTTATAAACAATAAAATGCTGAACATTTCATAGCTCTTAAATTAAGTGAAATTTGAATGTTATTTTCTTTTATTTTATTATGCCATAGTTCTTATAGTGCTTTATTTCTTCATCATTTCATCACCTACTTTGCAGTTGTGCATAAGTTAAAATTCGATCAAATGATTTCGATCTTTTCACTTTCCAGGTCATGATATAGTAGCAACTTTTATGATTCAGAAGCCATTGTCTTTACTGCAAGATGATTTTCCACAGCTTCAGGGTGATATATTTGATGAAATAAGAGTTCCCACTATTAAGGCATGCATACACACACACTCTCTCTCTCTATCCCTACCTCTATCTCTCTTACACACACTCAGTACTATATTATACTTGTCTGTCCTTCAGGTTGTAATTTTAACAGCCGAAAGAAATGACAGAGCAAATACCACCAAGGTTATTTTTGGTGTTGATCCTGATGAATCCAATTCAAACATTACGTCATATGCCAGAAGCTTAGTTAGAGAATCTTTTGTCTCTCTTGTTCTTAAACAATCACCTCTACATTTGACGGAGTCTCTATTTGGAGAAGCATCTTCTTTTGAGGTGTTGAAATTTGTTGGAGGAATAACTGTCACCCCTGACCAGAGTGCATATCCACTGCAAAAGGTTCAAATACGGTTCAACTTCACATTGAATTATTCTATTCAACAAATACTCGACCACTTTAATGAATTGACTAGCCAGCTCAAGTCAGGCCTGCATCTTGCTCCATATGAGGTAAATATAATAAATGGAAAATATATACATATAGAGAGTTATTTAATCTTTAAACATTGTGATTCACTCTGTTAGTCTGTTTATTGTTATATAATGCAGAACTTACGTGTTAGCTTGACTAATCCTAAAGGTTCAACGGTGGCTCCCCAAACGACTGTGCAGGCGTTGGTTGTTCTGGCGTTTGGGACTCCATCAATGTCTAGGTCCAAACAGTTGGCTCAAACCATTAAGGGTTCACCAACAAAAAATCTGGGCCTAAACAACACTCAATTTGGGCGTGTGAAGCAAATTAGTCTTTCATCCTATTTTAATGGTTCTGGTGGTGGCAGCAGTGGTGCCCCGACACCTTCTCCAGCTCCACTACCTCACCCTCCTCCACAACCCCACCATAACCACCATCACCGTCACCACCATGATAAACAACTGCCGCCTGCAAAGTCACCTTCACCATCAAAACATACCCCTGCACTTCCACCTGTCCCCACCGCTGCACCTCATAACATTCACCATGCAAAGCCTCCAGATTGTCACTCCGGCTACAACAGGAGGAAGAAGAATCCTAATAAGCATCCTCCTCTATTTGCTCCTGTTTCTCAGCCAGTTTCTCCATCACATACCCATCCCCCCCCACCACCACCACGATCACCACCACCACGACTACCTCCACCACCACCAACGCCACCACCATCATTACAACCACCACCACCTGTAACTGAAACAATCCCCGCATCAGGCCCATTGCCAAATGTAGTTTTTGCACACACTCACCCCCCATCAAAAAGTGATTCTGAAGCAGACCCTCCTGACGTGTCACCGTCAGGTTCATTTTTGCAACATTCATGTAAGTTAACAATGACAAACCGTAAGAATCATGTTTTTATTTTTTACTAATACATGCAACAATGTCTTTTTAACCAACATACATACCATTTTTAAACCTTCTAACAATGATATCATCATGAATGTCCTATATAATTTGTTTGGTTGAATTGTGATTTATGTTTGGCAGCAGCATGTGGAGGTGTGGTTTTGGCTTTGGCTTTGAGGGCAATTATGACATTTGTAGTTGTCATCATATTGCAGCAAAAATGAAGTGCTGTATTCTATAAGGAAACTGGGGGAACTTGACGTCGTTGGAGAAGTGGGGAAGCAATGCAAAAGACGAGCATGCCCTCACAGTCCTACTAGTCCTACGTTGATATATAATTGTTGTCGTTTTAATTGTACATATTTGAATTACAGGTTGAGACGGAGGAATCGATGTGTTTTCAGGTCAAAGTCATGGAGATGACAGGCCCTTTGATTACATCGGCCGTGCAACCAACCAACCAGCAACTGTGTTATCCTTTATGTTCTTCTAATCTACTCAAGCCCATGACCACCGGAAGAAATCACAAAACCAACATTTGGTTTACAGATCATTTGCTTGCTTCACTTGTCTGGTGCCAATAAAACAGTTTACGTCATGTTGTAGTTAAAGTAAGTGGTAGTTCCTCTTATTTATATGTGGTTTCATGGGTGGAAATTAAATTATGTAAAATGATAATAATATTATTATATGATTAATCTAGCATCAAAAAATGAAGCCCCAAATTTATCTCTTTGTAATCCAAAGTTAAGTCTTGTCTCTGAAGTAAGTTTGTGTTATTGTTTGTGCCAATACTAATGGTCAAGTATATTACAACAAGGTGTCTTACACCTTTACAACCTGAACAAGAGAGAGATGGACATGTAAGCTTGAAAATAAGTCATTAAAAAGGGAAGATTGCAAATGTTTGTGTATTGTGAGCTTGAAAGAATATGAATACTGTGTGGCTAATCCATTGCCATATTTACCGGAACAAAGTGGACATCAATCCAATATGATTGAAAGGTGAGACGCTCATGTCATGACACTAGACAATAGAGGCGCGCAGTTAAAGACATTGAGGTGACATGAGTATATTCTAAAGTCAACGTGCTTCCACAATACCATATCAACATCTTGATATTTAGCTTCAATGTTGCAACAAGAGTAAATAACCTGGCGTTTGGAGGAAAAAGATAAAGTCATCTCCCAAATACTCGTAATAATTAGAATTGCACCAATGAACAAATGAATCAGATATTACAATGAAATGTTAAACGCTCTTTCTCATGATGTCTTGCTTGCTTGTATCTTGATGAGAACGGATAGATGTAATCACTCAAGGTTTTGAAAAGTAATTATTCGTTAAGAAAAAGAAAGTAAAGTAATTATGATCTCTTTATACGCAAGAGTTATTTGAAGTGTTGGGAGTCAAAAAACTTAAATACTTTGGTAGAAAGAGCATCAGAAAAGAGGACAAAAACTACCATGATGATTTGGTATTGCTTTTAATCCTGAAAAATTATCTAGGAAGACATGACCGATACACAGTTCGACCATATTTGCGATCGTGGACAAATTGTTTGAGCATTGTGTAGTTGATGTTGATCAGAATGTTGGCGGAAAATCCATGGTCAACCGTAGAACGTCCTTGTTCCTAATTTGCCGCTTGATCATTTGATGCTCGATCTTTCATTTGTTGCGTCATGACTTAATCTTGAAAACTCAATATTTGTTCATGTTGAACGGAAATTTGATATTTGCTAAAGTATCTATTACTATCATATCATTCTTTAATGGGGCTAGGATAAATTTAAGCTTATTTCGTAAGTCATAACCACAACCAATGTTTTCGAGTGACCTACTTAGACCTTGCCCATGAATGTAAACTTCTGATGCGACTCGTTCTTTACTTACCCATTTTTAGCCCTTACTAATGAAAAATCCTAGATGTGTTAGTAATGCTATCCATCTACAACGAGTTTGCTAACAGATGTTACAAATTTCAAGATGTATGATATTTGAACAACATTTCTCAAAACTATAACATGGCATGTAGAATAAAAGAGTTTGTACTTCCCCAAACTTGCAAGCTCTAATTTTTAATCATTTACAAGGGAAAAACGTCAACCAACATGATGATGGCTCATGAAACAAGCCCTAGAACCACTCGCATGAGTAGTTGATCTACACACTTGAATAACCACGAGCAATGATTGATCTAGCAATCCAAAAAACCTTGAATATAACTTCAGTCACTTTCATGCCGGATATCATATAAGTGAGCCCTGTAAGAAAACCTCGTAACAGGCATATTCTGGTATTCGATTCATCTCTCTTGCTTCATTTGTGTGTGTATTGTTTGAATAATATTGGTTTAAATGAGGTATTGCCAAACAATTTATATATTTACAACAGATTAATGTTTATGTCATTACCAAGTCCATAAAGGAAAAGAATTTATGATAAGCTACACACATTGATATACACATTAAATAACCTTTTAGTAACTACCATAAAAAAGATGATATTCTATAGATACATGAGTGAAAGGTGATACTTGACTAGTGATAACGTACATATTGCTTTTACGTACACGCTAATGGGATATAAATGGGTGATAGACGAACAAAGTGAATATGCAACATATGTCACGTATGCTATGACTATAGTTTATCATCCACCATTTCTCGTTCCTCAATCTTGTATTTCATCACCTAACACTAGGGATGTTCATCGGATCGAATAACGGATTATTCAGATCAGATTATTCGGATTTGAAAATTTCAGGACCCTATCCGAAATCCGATCCGATCCGAATAAGAAATTTTCTATCCGATCCGAATCTATCCGAATTCAATTCGGATCGGAATCGGATAATATCCGAATAATCCGAATAAACCAAATAACAATTTTTAAAATTTTTTTTGCTAATTTTTTAATTTTTAATATTTTATAAGTTGGAAATCACAATAAAAGATATAAAACAAAAAAAAAAATGAATCGTACGCAGATTCAAAATTAAAACATAATAGGTAATTGTATGAAACACGAAGATTAGAATCTCTAATTTAGAACGATGGTCAATTATTTCCTAATTATTTGATATTATGACTAGAATATGTAAATATTCATGTGCATTGAGTTGAAAACATAATAGATAGTTCAGTAATGAGTTTTGGCTAAAAATATAGTTGAAGTCTTATTCGGATTATTCGGATATCCGAATAATCCGAATAACCCGAATA
>BJCM01084371.1:0-10346 GCA_018326385.1 Flaveria bidentis
AATTGTAGAGTCAAAAGGCAGATTGCCTTTTGACTTGTGACTTTGACATGCCATAGCTCACATCCTTATCTATTACAAAAAGGATAAAATACATAAAGTAGAAAGTTACAGACTCAAGACCTCAATGTACAGTTACCAAAAGCATGGACCTTTTCACCAACTCATGTAAGTTGGTGACTTGCAGAGATACAGTGGAAAGGTGTCAAGCTTTATGGAAAAGTACATAAGATAAAGCATATCTTAAAAGTCTTCGGAAGAAATCTGTCTTCATAAGTTGAAGCTTCGGAAGACTTTGTCTCTTAGGCTTCGGAAGATATTGGTCTTGGCTTCGGAAGATTTCACACTTAGAGTATTTCTGTTGCATGTGTGAAACTTCCGAAGCATTCTTATTTAGTACTTGTGCAGCACGCATACAGGATAAGCTTTGGATGTTTGGGTTGCATCAGCCTCTTCATTAGTCTCTACAATGAGTCCACAAGATTTTAAAACTTTTGACTTGTTGGCTTGGTGGAAAGGTAAGGAAGATCAATTTCCCATCCTATCCACCATGGCCCAAGATTTACTAACCATCCAAGCTTCCACGGTAGCTTCGGAATCTACTTTTTCTGTTAGTGGCAAAGTTATATAGTTAAGACGAACTCAACTCACTCTCCAAGTGGTTGAAATATCAATTTGCTTGAAATATTATTTGGATGTCGCGGAAAGAGTACAAGACAAATGTTCACTTGAAGGAGAACTTGAATACGAAGCAGAATTATACGAGGACGGGGTAGAGAGCGGATTGGCACCCGGAATGACCGATGATGAAGCGGCATATGATGAGTATCTTCGTAACAGTTTCAGTTCTGGTGGCGAATAATAAACGTACAAGTATGCAACAAACGAAACGACTAGTCAACTAGGCTGAATGTTTAGTTTTTAAAAACTATTATTTAAACTTCTATTTTGTTTAAATGGTTTAAATGTTTTATATATTTCACTTTTATTACATATCTCACTTTGATTAAATTAATGAATGTATGATTAAATTAATATAAATAATAAAATGATTATATATTTTAACAAAAATTTCAAAATTTTTTTATATACATCTTTAATACCATAAAAATATTATATGAATTAAAAAACCGGATCGGTTTGGGCCCGTACCGGTTTCCAAACCGACCCAAACCGGTTTAGGGGTTGTTTGATTTTGGCTGACCCGGCAGCGTGTTTGATGTGCCTATGTTATGTTCTGACCAGGTCCGTGGGTTCTTACCCAAACCCTAAATCAAAACATGCTGACTCGAAAAAGGGGCGCTGCCCCTCCGTACGCGACCCATATCCTTGGCCGATCCCCCACCTGCGCTGCCCATATCCTCGGCCGATCCCCCCACCTGCGCTGCCCATCTCCTCGTCCGATCCCCCCACCTGCGCTGCCCATCTCATCGGCCAATCCCCCCACCTGCGCTGCCCATCTCCTCGGCCGATCCCCCCACCTGCGGTCTCCCAACCTACGTGACGGTGGTGAAGGTGATGGCGGTGGTGGTGGGGGAGATGAGTGGAAGAGATGACGAAGAAATGTAGAAGATGGAGATTAGGGTTTGCAGAGAAGACATTTGGGGATATTGAGAAAGTCAAAATTGTTTACCGGTAGAAGTGGGATTATTGTGGTGGTGGATGTGTGGATGTTATAAATTATATATTTTTATCATTCATCAGAGTTCAGTCAGATTCTGAGTCAAACAGTCAGGTTTTAGTCAGATGCAGACTCAGTCAGAACTTCTAACTGGGTCAACTTCTGACTCAGTCAGATCTTAATGAGTCAGTCTAATCAAACAGCTCCTGAGTAGGTTTGGGTTTTGAGCATTGGAACCGGTTTTATAACACGAACCGGTTTGGGGCCAAACCGGTTTTGACCGGCGTTGACCAAACCGATTTAAACCGGTTTCGGTTTGGACACCAAACCGGTTTTTAAAAAAACCCGGTTTGTACATCTATTTTCACCGAAACCTGATTCGAATCCCTCATTTCTTTTTAACATAGTTAATTTTACACTCATTATTGTTTTCGTGTTATAAATTTTAAAATGTAGTGTTTTGAACGTTTGGAGTATCTTATTCCGACATGTTTAATTTTATCAATGTTTTAAATTTCACTTAAAAGCGCGCCAATTTCTATATTTTATTCAAAACAGAGGCGAGTTAAATATGATATGTTTTCATCTCGTGTTTCTTCGATGGTTTTTCATATATTTTGGTTATAAGGTTTTTGTGTGATTTTCTTTCTATGTTTTGATATGATATTTATAAAACAGACCGTCATGATTCTGTTTATTTACTTAACACGTCAACTTCACCGTGGCAACGCACGAACAAGCTCCACCTAGTATATATAAAATACAAAAGTTCATATTACCTCGTCCAAGTTAATTAATTAAATGACCTGTTTTTAAACCCATATACTATGTGTTCTACATATGATCCCATTTATTTGGCACATTTATAAGCCGATGTTAAATTTTCAAAAACCCTACAATACTTCCACATGAAACAACCGCACTTGAACAGTTGCTCCTTCTTCCTTTCTTTTTTTCTTACTTCTATCATCTAATTATATAGTTCTTAAAAACCCCATTTTATCTTTGAATATCTCTTCGTGTGCACATGTTCCCCACATCATAGATCAAAAAGTTGTGGCCTTTGAAGTTCCCGGAAACATCAGTTTTCATCACATATGTATCTCCGGATCTTTGATGTCTTTCAACTAAGATCTCACCATAGAAAGATTCAGATGAGAGATGAGTTGTTTCTAGTTAATGAACACCGAACCAACCGACAGATCGGTTTTCCGGTTCAACCGGTCATTCGCTACCAACCGGCCGGTTTTCTCAACATAAAACGAATTAGGCTAGATCGACCGTCGGGGCTACTAAATCCCGATCAGACCGGTTGGACCAGTCGGTTCGATCCGAACTTGAAAACATTGCTTGTAAGTGTGTGGTTTATCTTAGTGGGTAGTTTATATTAATGTAAGTGTAAAATATTTTTGATATTTGAGAAAAAAACTAATTTGGAAATAAAAAATTATCCTTCAAAATTTAGTTCATTCGTATATTAGGTATATTATCGTTCTATAGTTAAAAACTAAATTCAGTTGGTTAAACCGTTAGAGGGATTCTTTTTCTAGTTCACATTAATATTAAATTTTATTATTTAGAGCAAGGCGAATAAGGTGCCCAAAAATGAGCTCATAGGCTCATAGGCACAACAATAGTGACGAATCCAAGATGTTTAATGATCAAGAAAAAAATAGAACAGTCAAAGCATGTTCAAATGTTTAAAAAATAAACCTGTCAAAATGGACCGGATAATGATAAATTATGCGGCTAATATGCTATACAAAAGAGGTCGATCTCAGTCAATTCTTTTGGTGTTCATGAAATATATGATCGCATGGTGAAAAGTTTAATGTTTAAAGGTTTTGTTTTTGTGTTTTACGTGTTGTTTTATGAGAAGCAGAATTACTTTGCAGATATTCTTGTGTTTTTAAGATAAACATGAAGAATATAAAGATTATGGAAGAAACGGGATGAAAATCGGATGCGGGAGATGAATAAACGCATAAAAGATGTTGCTCGATCGTGGTACGTAACTTAAAACGAGTATAACTTGAGTTAGAAAAAGAGTTACAGGACTCGTGATCTATCAATGGAAAGCTCTCGAAAAGTTACAAAATTAAAATCAAAAGTGTAGCGGTGGTGGCGCCACTAACACTAGGACACACATTTTGATAGATTTGACCTAATCTTAAGGGATTTAAAAAGGGATTAACTCTAAAACGAAAATATCCATCTATAGCTGCAATCTTGGATGAAAAGTAATCATTTTCATCATTCCAAAGGTTTTCCAACATCAAGATCATCCAAATCCACATGATTAATTCAAGTTGCTTTAAAAATTCAATGATGAGGTGTGACTAATATGTTTGTGATTCACTTCGGAGGACGGGTTTGTGCAAGCTTTTATCTTTCTTAGTTAGTAACCTAGTTTTGATATTGAATTGTGAAACTTTTTTAAGTTCTATTGATTCAACTTCTGATTTAATCAAGTAAATAATTTGATTGAGACTTAAACCTAATTTTAATCTCATATGACCTTAGTTTATCGTAATCATTGTGTATTTGATTTTGAAGTTAGGTTTACATTTTTGAATTGAAATTATTAGAATGCAGTCTATTAATCTTTAATCTATAACCATCACTTGAATCTTGTCATGAATAGAGTTATTGTTAATACTTATCATAAATTTTCAAATCCATCAATCAAGCAAGTTTCTTTTTAATGTATAATATTTTCTAGTCTAGTTATTTTCTTTTCCTATGGATTTCACATTCTTCTTGCCCTTTACTATTAAAAGTGATTAGGCATTTTTTTATAAATTATTTTTGACCGATCACACGACATCTATCAATATGTAAAAACTATAAGTTACATTATTCAAACTTCAAATTGAGGCTGACTTTCAATAACTTCACGTTCCACATATCCCGTTGGGCTCGTACAACTACACTTACTAGTTGAGAGCTTTGAATTAAGATACCTCTATAATACATGTATTTATATATTGAGTAACCCAACTAAAGCAATGGATCATCATGAGAGAATTGGATTTGCTAACATGTTACATTCACGAAATGATTAATGTTTTAAAACTAGGTGTGTTATCATTCTGAATGTGCTCTTGATTTGCTCATCAAAAGTTTGGCATCCATAGTTAGATCAGTCGAAGTACATATATTTTCTATACTTCAAAATTGAATGCCTTCCTACTAACTTTAGTTGGTTAAACCATGTGTAATGGGACGTTAAACTCATACGTAACGCTACATAATGCTCCCATCACCATTACGGTGGGGCGTTATGTTTAAAGGGGCATTATTATTATAACGCCACAAATCAACAAATCCATAATGATGAATGGGCGTTATAGGGGCATCAACCATTACTTATGTTTTTAACAAAAAGGTAATGGTGACTTAGCGTTGATGTGACAGAAAATGCCCCTTAATGGACATTAACCATTACTCATGGTCTTAAAGGGATCCTTGGTGATTTTTCTAATTTCTAGTTCGCATGCCTCCGTTTGATTGGCTATTACCCTTTAACATTTAGAGCATCACACACACACACTCTCTCTCTCTCTCTCTCTCTCTCTCTCTCTTCACATTAATTATCTCTTTTTCAAAAATTATGAACATATTTTCTCGCTTCTCTCTTATCTTACTACTTACATCATTCGTTTTTTTAGTTCCTCCACAAGAACTCCACCATCATCTCTCTGCCCCACCTCATCACCTCACTCTTACACCTCATCTTCTTTATTCTAAAATCTTCTATAAAGAACATTTGTGGATAACCTTAGGATTTTAAGGTTACCATGTCGAATGTCCTGTCAATAAATTCAGTAGTCCTTATGTTTGTATTAAGTGATCAAGTCATCCTCTAACCGATCGAATACGTCATTGTGTGTGCTTACTTTCTTCCTTTTCTTTTATGAAAGACCCAACTTCTCATTTGACCTAATATTGTATGTTTTATCTTGCCAAACATACTATCCGTATTTGTAACATATATTTTTTATATAAGCATATGTCTAATACTTAAAAGTAAAAATATATGATCACTATGAAAAGATTATTATCCTATATCACATATATCATTACTTCATCACTTGACTTCATTATCTTTTAGTTTTAGAAATGATAAAAATATAAAATCTTAGTGGCATATATGTTAATTGAATTAACATTTATATGATGACTACCCCTAATAACATTTTCTCATTTCAAAACTTAAATGATGATAGTTTTTGGAAGTTAGGTAATTAAATGAGGAGAAATGTTACGGAGGAGAAGACTATATTTATAGTCATCATATACCTTTGCTTTTAATGTTTTCTCTATCACCCATGAATATATATGTTTTAGAAAATATGTGTGTTACAAATACGGATAGCATGGATGACAAAATGACTCGAGCAATATTAAGCAATACAAGCAGTATTGGGTCATACACCCGTATTATATCTTAGACGTGACTGATCTAAAATGACTAAGGTTATATAGGCTAAAATTTTGTGGGGTCCCAATGTATTGTTTCAAGTTTGTCGGTATTTGTGTAACACCATGTATTTTTATTCAAGAAAAATACAAAAGAAAAAAATGGAAAATTTGGTCCTAAAGACCTTAAGACCAGGATCTTATGGCTCGAAACTTGGTGGCTAAGGGGATCTTACGGGGGTGCCATGTGGGAAGCATGACGAGGACAATTACAAACCCTAGGTCCTTATGATCCGTAAGATCATCTCGCTTCAAGTGAATCATCCGAAGTATGACATGTAGCAGTGACTCACCAAATTACGACTTTTTGGAACCGTAACCCACTCAGCCTTACGGTCCGCAATATTGGTTGTATCAACCTATAAATAGACTTCTCGACATTGGCCAATAGCTAAATATCTCTGCACTCTAATCTCGTTTTAGAACATCATTTGAGATACTTTCTAAGTCTCAGTTGGTCTAGAAGCATTTGGGGATCGTCGGATAAGGTTTCACTTAAGTTTAAGTAAAATCCTTATATGGGTTTAAACATGCTCCTCGTTAGTAAGTGTCTTAAATAAATTTGGTTTTACTCAAAGTAAAAGTTGACTATTCTCTATTTGTTAAACATTCATCTTTTGTGCATTTGTTTTTGTTAGTACGTATTGATGATATCGTGGTAACTGACAACATAGATGAAATTAATAAAGTTAAAGCCATGTTAAAATCAAAATTCTTGATTAAGGACTTAGGTGAATTAAAATATTTTATGGGTACCGTAGTAATCAAAACTGCATCAGGAATATGTGTTTCAATGGATATATTGTTTAGAATTGTTGACTAAACTTGGGATTAGTGGGTGCAACCTGTAAATACACCCATTGAACAAAATTATGTTATTATGGCTAGCGGCACATATTCAAAAAACTTGTTGAATGTTACTGATTATCAAAAATTGATTGGTAGACTCATCTATCTCTTTTATACTAGGCCTGATATTATGTACACTGCGCATTTTTTAGTCAATATATGCATAAATCGTTAAAATCACACTTACAAATGACTATACGTTTGCTTTGTTATTTTAAAAAATACATGAGAAGGGTATTTTACTAAGAAAAGGAAAAAGTTTAGATTATGTGTATTTGCTTACACATTGGGCAAAATGTTTGGATTCTCGACATTCTATAAAATGGTTTTGTGTTTTATTGGGAGAGCCCCTTATTTCTTAGAAAACAAAAAAAAAGTCGCGATATCTTGGTCAATTATAGAGGCTGAATACCGTCTATCTGTGCAACAACTTGTGAAATCATTTAAATTATGAACAATTGACGTGATTTTGTCTTTCTGTTAAGTTGTTTGTCAATTTGTATTGTGACAATATGGCAACCATGTCTATTAATGCAAAACTTGTGTTTCTTACAAGAAAAGACTGCTTCAGATATGGTTAAAATAGTTCCTATCGGGTTGAAGGATCAACTGGCTGATATCTTTACAAAGGCCTTATTAATTTCAAAGCATGACACTTTTGTGTCAAATGCTAATTAAATTATGTTTAATGTTTTTGCCTTTTGAATTGAGAGGATGTTAATAATATGGATTATTTTGGTTCATATGGCAAATTGTTTCTGATTTAATTATTTTTAATTTTTTGTTTTAGCAATTATTTCTTAATCTTTTTCATGTATTAGGCTGAGTGTTGCTGATTGGGTTGTTGGTTTAAACTTGAGTTGTTGTTGGATGCTGCTTGAAGAAGGGAACAAGTTCGAGTTTTCTATACTCAGTTCTCCCCGAGTTACCTCTCTATAACGCGTGCGGATCTTGATGGGTCAAGTAGTTCCCATTTTCTAAACGAGTATATTGGTTTGGTTCTTGACTCTCTCGAACCTTCGACTGATTAGATTCACCCTATTTTAAGGTTCCATATATATGTTTATGGTTTGAGTCTATGTCTGGTTTTGTGTTTGTTGATGATCAACCTCTTCGTGTTATCCATCTTGTGTCTGCTCTAGAATTTAACATTTTTCAAAGATCTCAATATGTCGTTTAGATTCTGGTGTTTATGAAATATGATTTGGTCGATATGTCTATGGATTTGTCGTTTTGATATAAACCACATTCGCTTGTTCCACAAACGGATCTCACATCCGCTTCAACAATCGGATCACCTAAATTCAATAGTTCAAAAAAAAAAATCATTTGAAGCTCATGTGGTGAAGCTCCCATTGAGGTCAAGGTTCAAGACCCAACTAGCAGGTTGGTGTAAATTAGTTGCATGGGTCTTAGATAAATGTGTTAGTTGTGTCGCGAACATATGCCGATAAAACATGGTCATAAAGTTTTGATTATTATAAAAAGAAACTAACAAGACTCACAATTCTTCAAACATTTGTACCATCTATGATCTATCACAAGCACACCAGACCAGCAACATTAGACTATAATTTGGGACGACTTCATGCATTATTAACCTTTGGCGCCCATCCAGCAATTACGTATTCTTCTTCAGCAGGCTTGGTTTTCTCGAACGAATCCCTTGCAAAGAGCAACTGCATCAACATAATAACTAGTAGTCAAAAGATGGGGTGTAACAAATCTAGCTCGGGCTCGACTCAAGTATAAAAGATTATGATTATTAATATACTAATAACAATATTGTTAATTCAGGTTTGTAATAAGCGCCTCTGTACTATTTGAGCTTGGATTGACTTGCTTGTTACTTATGAGCTCGCTTTGAATTGACTCGATTAGAAAATACTACAGTTATGTAAACTTAAACAAATATACACAACAGGTAAACATGAAGAACTGATGATCATAATCATAATCATAATCATAATCATAATCATAATCATAATCATTATCATTATCAGCTGTAACACAAAAGGTTGCAAGAACAGTGTTTGGATGTGCATTTGCTAGTTGAAGCTGTAATAATCAACAAATTCTGGTTTTACAAGAGCTTAAAGTGGTAATTACAAAAAGAAATTAGATAATCCGCATCAAGTTTGTTACAGTTACTACTAAACTAGTTGTTTAACCCGTAATAATCTAAAACCAATATCAGTTTTGGTATACACTTGTAGCCAAACACTAGAGACTCAACAATTAGACAACCACTTTCAGTATCGCAATATACAACGCCAACACACCCTTAATCGGATAATGATGCAAGAGTCATACCTTCATGTAGTTATGCACATGAGCCAGATTTTCAGGCACAGTCCACTTCTTAAAGTGACCAAGAGCCACCTGAAGGTGATACAGCTTCGGTGCCAAACTCAAATCAACAGCTGAGATCATCTCTCCATTAACATAAGGCCCCTAATATGTTTAACACAGATTAGTTATCATTCAAATCAAAACACATATTTCATATTAACTAAATAGAACAAGATAACACTCGTTTCGTTAACGCATACATTATTCTTGAGGTGTTCATCTAATGCAGTCAATTCATCAAGCAAAGCTTGTTCAGTTCCATCAATTGCATCTTTGCTCTTTAGAAATGCAACAAACTTTGGGAAAATCTTTGATCCCCTACAATTTCACAACCAAAATCACTCAATATACGGAACGAATTGACCAATTTGATAATAATCTAATCTTATGACTATGAATGACATAAAAAATTACAATGGTCAATTTGAATGTGCTACTATATATATATATATATATATATATATATATATAATAGAAAGAGAGAGTGTATACACAGAGGTGAGCTCAGGGGGAGTAGAAAGTGAAGGTTCAGGGTACTTCTCTTCAATAAGACCCACAATAACATCAGAATCAGAGATCCATTTATCATCGAACTTTATCAAAGGGACTTTCCCATCAGGGTTCACTTCAAGAAACCTACAAAAACACACGAAAAAAATCAAATTTTGATCAAACCCCACAAACAATAAATGTAAAAACCAAACATTAATGGGTCAAATCAAGATTCTTGAGCAACAATAATCACCATTGGGGTTTGCTGTCCAGATTAATAAGATGGGTTTTGTACGGAACCTTCTTTTCTTCAAGAGTCAAAAGAGTCCTCTGGCAAAAGGGACCTGAAATCAAACAAAAACCCACAAAAATTGAAGATCAAGAAACCTTGATGAAGGTGAAATCTTTGAAATTGGTACAAATCAATAGAGGGATTGAAGGAGAGATTGATTATAGTTTCCAAGAACATTAGGGGCACCAACAGCAGCTTTGAACATCAGGGACCTCCCATCGCTAAGGGGGTGGAGGCCGACGGGGGTGGGAGGCCGACGGG
>BJCM01084372.1:0-19566 GCA_018326385.1 Flaveria bidentis
GTATTGATATAAATTTTATTAATATCGAACAAGTCAAATATTATATATTTTTTATTTATTTCGCGTACGCTTCCATTTTAATATTGTTAAAAATCAGTTCGTCTCGTCGCGTAACGCGGGTGATACACTAGTTCTTAAAATTTGAAGCATGTTTCGAATAAACCCATGCGAAACTGAAGTTGGAATTCACGTCAAATTTAGAATTTGATTCACATTCAAAATTTGATTTCCGTTTAAATTCACATTAAATCAAATTCAACTCAAATAGTATTTTGAATCAGTAGACCAAATATGAATTCGGATACGATTCTGAATTTGATATTAATTCGAATTTTCGACTATGAATGGGTTTAATTATTCGAATCAACTTTAAATTCAAATAATTTGCTTTGTTTCAATTCGATTAACCGAAGTTCATTGAATAGATTTAAATCCAACAATAAAGTTTCAAATCCAACTGTAAAATTTCAATATTCAAATAACTCAATTCGATTAACTAGATTTGATTTGATTTGATTCGATTGGATTCAAATCCAACTATAAATTTTAAATATAACTACGAATTTTAGCCCTTGTTTTAACACCATAACCGTAATGATTCTGATCCATCCACTCACCTTCATACCTCCGATTCATGCGATAATAGTACACACCACTTCCAGTACACTTTTCTTTATAAAACTTACCCTCATACACGTCCCCATTCAAGATTTACAACCATGGGGATGCGTATTTTATAGAGTGAAGTGTGCCTGGAAATGAGGTGTATTAATATGACGTGAATATATGGGAGGTTTCTTGAATCGGAATCATGTTATTCTTTTTCAACCTCATGGCCGGAATTTTTGTAGTATTTTCTGGCGAAAACAAGTTGTTTTCATGGTGTTGAAAAAGTTCTTTTTTTCTTTACTTTTCGGACGAGAAGAGGAAAAACACTAGGCATATAAAGTGGCGCTCTATATACATATAATCCAAATTAGGTTTCTATTACTATTTTATTGTTCCCGGGTGGGTTTAATATGTACTCAGTCGGGTTTGGCCCGAACCAACATGAAATTGAATTGTAAATGTTGAAATAAGTGTTTACTATCAATTCTTAGATAAACATAAAATTCATCCGGTTGATTAAGTTCTTACTTAAGTTCTAACAAGTGTTCTAATAGTGTTTTGTTTTTTATTGTGGTTAACATGAGCTGGGATACTGGACTGGGCTTGTGAATACACTGAATTTATAAAACGGGCTTGTAACTGGGTTGGACCAAATACTTGTAGATGGGCCAAGTGTTGCGGGTTCATGAGAAGATGGATAGAAACCAACAACCCGATTAAAACCCGTTTACTCTCTAGATACCCTTGTAAACATCATTTAAATGCATATATACCTAAACAAAAATTTTAATTACGTATTTATCGGGAGTGCTACTCTTTCCATAAAAGTAATCACACTCTTAACTCACACTCGTTCTACTCCACTCACACCCGAAAGAAAGCTAGCTCATCTCTCAGGCATTGTTATGATAATATTACTCTCCTAAAAAAATTAATAAACACTTACAGATGGATATATATATACTATTAAAGAGTTAGAGAGTGAAATATGTTTTTAACCCATTTGCCAATTATGACGCTTGTAAGAGAAAAATTTGTTAATTATAAAGTTTTAGTAAGAATAAAGGTAAATTAATCATTACATAATATTGAAAAATGGTAAATTTATCAATTATGAGGTCTTGTAAGTGGAAATATACAATTTTAAAGAGCTTAACAAGGGTAATATACAATTTGTTAATTATAAAGTTTTGTTATTATTAAAGAGCTTAACAAGGGGAAAATACAATTTTAACCCATAAACGTGATGTTTAAATCTGTATAAATGTATTTAATTGTTTTGCTTTGGTATATATGCATTTAACTCATCTGATTGTATCGATCATTCTCTCTCACAAACGTGATGTTTAAATCTGTATAAATGCAGGTTGATTAGAAGATATTCAAAGTAAAAAAATGTTTATCAAAGAAAAAAACAACTTTTTGGTCTTTATGTTATAAACAAATCAAATGAACCAAAATGCAACAATTCATTATGTAGCAGAAACCTCAGCAACTAAAGTTAGATTGTTACTTGTTAACATACATTAAAAATGCCAACATTATAAATGTCAATCAGGTATTCAAATTTCGAGAGCCGTTGACCTATACGAATCCACGACCTATACGAATCCACGAACCGATCTTGCTACAAATCGACATGCCGAGAACTTGAAAGAGCCGATTTTGGCTTGAGGGTATTCTTCAATCTCTAGTTTTTCTCTCCAAAACATACACATCAAAAGAGTTGCATGTGTATATGATTCCAATATAAACTTCAATTTAGGTAAAATATCTTCATTGTCAAATCCAATGCAATGGGAACTTGTGCTCATGCAATGAAAGTTGTACCTTCCTCAAGATTGTCAACTCACAGTTGCAGAACATGATCAGTTATTTCTTGTGGGCAAGATTGTGCCTGCAGAAGCTCCAAACGAGTAAATGGAGGAGCGAATTGCAATATATAGTCTTCGTCTGCAAAGCCAAACAATATGTTTTAAAAAGATTTTTATACCCTTCATGCATATAACAAACTACAGATAAAAGATAGAAAGATAATGAAGTAATACACTTACTCTCTTTAACAGTACCATAAAGCCAGCATAAAACCTCATCAGCGAACGCTAAGCAAACTCCGCCCTGCGTGTTGATATTAAATTCTAAAAAATATGAATAAACAAATGTGGGGATGGAGGGTAGGTAGGTAATTTGAAGCAAAAAAAGGTTTACCTGCCAGTAGTTTTTCATTTTTACCCTGTGAGTTATATCTTTGGTTCGTAATCTCTCTGTACGCACAAGTCGGCCAGCATCATCCCTGCAAGATTTAGAAATAGATCATCAATGGTAACCACACAGATTAAATTTTCAAGATACAACTCTTTAATAGGGAGATTGTACATTTTTAAAATTCATAACTTGTCAGTTATTAATAATAGTTGCTGAAAACTTGATGCATATACTTTTATTTAAGCATAGCGTACCTATATCCAATGACGATATAAGGGACACCAGCAAGAAAAGACTGAATCTGTTCAGTAACACAAAGATTCAAATGTGCAAGTATGAGCAAACAATCAGAACATTATTGTAAGCAAATGTTTTACATGTACTTCAATAGCAACAACAAAAGGCCCATAATCAATATGATCAGCTTCTTTAGGATGACTATGGGTAAGTAATTTTAGCTCAAAAAGTTGCTATAAAAGATTTTCAGTGAATTTAGCTGATCTTACTGATTTTTTTCGTTTATAATATACATGACACATTCCATACAACAAATTGTAAAATTGACTACAAATCTGAAGCACATATCTACCATCAAAAAATGTGTGAAATGGACTTTTAACTTTTAGTCCTGTGGGTTTCATAATTCTTACGGGCAGTTTGTTAAATAATTCACGGGCAGTTTGTTAAATAATTCACGCACACATGATGTGACTGTTTATGCATATATAATGTAGTAGAAGTAGAAGAATGATTATACCCAAAACTTAAGCAACTTTTCCCTCTCAAATCTTTCTTCGGTGTGATAATCCAACTGCAAATTTGATATGCAAAAAGGTCAATAATATTTGCAAACCATAAAAAAGTAGAAAATACCTTTTGTTCAACTTTTAAGATCAAAGAATCAACTTTGACAACAGAATTGAAATTGGTTCTTCAACCTTTCAAAAAAATCTATACTTCAACATCAAACTTCATGACAAACAATAATTTTCAAACATATTCAAAAGTTCAACTTATTATCTTCTCACAACTTTTAGCAATTAATTACGTTGAAACTAAAGATATCGAACCTCACGACTTGTTTTTAGTTCCACATAAAATCTCCTTCCATCATCAGTGGAATCACAGCAGTCCATTTCAGCACCCATTAAAATACGATGTGCGCCTAATTTGGTTTTAATCAAAGCACAATATTCAACATTGGCATCAACGTGATGTATCCCTTCTCCGTCATCTCTTCTTGGATCTTCAGTAGCAAGTGTCTCAAAACAGTATCCCCAATAACACCTGCATTCGATATCAAATTAGCACCAACACAATTAAAATCTATGAACTAAAAAAATTGTAATTTGTCAAACTACATTGTAATCATGCACATCAAATATCAATCAATATGGCCTCTATTCTAAAATCAAGAAAAGAATAATTTTTATTTTTTTTAGGTATCTTGGTCTCTCACACAGTCACACTAGCTATGTGTAAGAACTTTCAAGTCTAATATATAGATTATTGAGAAAATATTTAGGAACTCCTAAAAAGCAAAATAAAAAGAATTTAAAAAAGCCCAAAAGTTAAGGTTTTGAATAGTACATTCGACGATCCCGCTCGGTTTTTGGTCTTTCGGGCAATTTATGTACATCAAGATACACAACACCTTTTCTTTTATGCACCCCCATTTCCCAAGGCTCGTGTCTTATATAAGCAGTGGCCATTATCTGTAACAAACACAACATTTTAAGATTCAAATTAAGAATTAAATTCTTTTAGTGATTTATATTTAATCAATTAGATACCACAACAAAACTTTTAAATCTAAAGCAGGTAACGAGAAATGAAAAACGAAACAAAACACTACAGTAAGTGGGAAGTCTTGAACTTTGATTACAATTAGGGTCACAAGGTTTGTAGATCTCTCTATATACCAAAAAAGATGGGTTACCACAAGAACTCACCTTATTGAGATTGTTTCGGAAAGTCTACAAATAAAAAAGAAACAAGTAATTACAGTTAGAGTCTGAAGAGTACTTCGAAAAATATACAAAAGTTAATGAAAAAAAGCACACCACAAAGTGCATATTCTGTAAGGGAATTTTTTTGTTTCGTATGCAAGCCAGAAGATCACCAAAGCCCTCTGAACCCAAATCTGGTGCAAATGAAAGAACAAAAGGTACTAAATAGATGCTTTGGGGTAACAAAAATGGCTATTTATTTTTTTATTACAAAGAGAGCGCATACCTTTCTTCTCAATGAAGGTATCAAAACCCTGGTTCAAATCAGCCCCGATATCTTCTGTAATAAGTCTCTTGAAAAGCCTCTGATAGTGTAGAATAACAGTCAAGTGCTTGAATAGAGGATTAAACATTAGATATATAGTATAATGAAATGTAAAAATTGCTCACCAAACTACTATCATCAAAGTATACTTCTCCGCCTTCCACACGGCTATAGCAACCAAGTTCAGACGGCTAATTGACAACATCCAAGAAAAAGATTAAAATAAGTTAGAGAACAAAGAAACTATTCAAAGTAGGAAGGTTATATGAAAAAGAGTTCATAAATAATATGGGGCCTAATTTAAATTGTACACCGCCCTATGATTTTGCAGATTCGACTACTATAAAAGACTCTTGTCTGATCATTTTTTTATACTGAAATTGGCTTCTAAAAGATTTCATCCTTTATCTTAGATTCTTACTGCCATTACAGAATTGATGGAGCATATTGACCGTCTAAATACAAATTTCAAATCTTGCAAGTTGCAACTTTTGTTGTGTTTATGAGTGATTACGATGCTAACAGCTAAGAACAGAGAAAGGGTGAACGCCATAAAGAGTCATCATCGTTTCACGTAAACTCATTAGTTTAACATTCTGAAAGGAAACTTAGGAAAGATAGAAAATTGCACATCTTCACACAATTATATTAGTTTACTTTCAAAAGAGTCTTAAACTCTTAATGACTACGTATTCAGATTTCATACACTAACTCTTAACATTCAAAGTTGGTTTCAGATTTGATCTTAATCACTTTCGAAAAGCATATTCTAAGACAAAATTTACAAGTTTTACCTCTTGAAATGCTATGCATTTCCTGGATAACGTCTCTTCACTCTTTGAAAACTTGAGTTCAGAAACAAAGCGTTCATCGTTACGAGGAGCAGAAAACTTAGACCCATAACCATATTTTTGCCTCTGTGGCACCGGGCCAGGCCTAGGAAGGATGCCAGGCCCTCCCCTGTCGTTCTGCCAACGACCACGACCGCCTAATCCTCCCCTACCCGGGTTGTTATTCATATTACGTGGCGGTGGTTGTGGTAAAACTGCAAATCCAAACGGTTTAGATTACAGAAACAATATCAGATAGCATGAAACTTCATATATACAGACAAATAAACACACCCAAACAGGTCTTAGATCACATCAATTAGACTTATAATCACATCAGTAACAAAACCAACATCAGTACAGCCACAATTCACTTCCATCAACAAGAAAATCAATCTTTTTGTTTGTTTGAGTGCAATCATCAACAAAATCAACAACCTTACACTTAAACCAAATGGGTCATCATCAAATTTAACATTCTACGCAAACAACTTCAAAAAAGTAAAATCTTTCATCAGAACACATAAACACAAAATCAGCCAAATTACCAGGAACAGGAAAGGGGCTAGAAACTGGTGTCTTAACATACTCTTCATCATCAGACCCAAACAAATCTTTATCTTCCTCAACAACATTATAATCATCATCATACCCATATGGTTGATTATAATAACTTGACCTAACTTCACCATTATCATTATCACCATCATCACCACCACCACCACCACCACCACCACCACCACCGCTGGCATCACTGCCACTGTCACCTCCTCCTCCTCCACTGCTGCTCCGATTAGAGGATGAATCTGAAGAGGATGAAGATGAAGATGCTGATGAAGAAGATGATGAAGACTGTTGGCTATCTTCTTGTTTTGGGGTGTCTTCGGTTTCAGAATCAAGATCACCGAACAAGTCTGCTACTTGTTCTGAGAAATCCATCTTGAAATTGAGTGTGACAGGAGGAAGAAAGTTGGAGAATTTTGTGGGTTTGTTCGATCTTTATTGTGTTTGGTGTGGTGAATTGGAGATTTTGATGTGTAAAGTGTTCTTGCGAGAGGGAGAAGAGGGGTTGGGGACTGTATTTGGGCTACATAATATCACACGTGTACGCAATGGTTATGGGCCATTATTTGGGCTGCCTATAATTTTAAGCCCTACGGCTACATCTTTAAAAATCTTTTAGAATCGGATCGGACAGTAAACAGACTTTTTACTGGTTTATTGGTCGGACCGGTTCAACCGGTTAGATAGGATATAAAACTGGATAAAATTATAATTATTTTATAAATATATATGTAAAAAATAATTAAAAATAAAAAATATATATATGAAAAACCAGGATTCATCCGGTTCGACCCCCGGTTCAACCATTCCATTAAACAAAAAAGAAATAAGACATTTTGTTAGCGTCTTCCATTAAACAAAAAAGACCTCTTCTTAGTTTGAAGAATTTTATGACAACATAGTGGATAATTCTTGTTTTTTTGAAGATTTTTATACAAAATAGTTGGGCCGGTCTATAATAAGTTCAAGTCAATACAAGCTGGACATTGCTATGTTTTTTTACGGTGGCTAGCGTGCAAAATAGTGAGAGGTGGCGGTGATAGTGGCAACGATTGTGGTGAAAATGGGCGCCAAGGACAATGATTGATAGTTGGTGTTGACAATGACAATGCCTTTGGATCTAAATACATAGACGTTATCTTGAGAAAAGAAAGAGAAATTTATAAGGGAAAAATGAAAAATATGATCGAACGTCATATACATAATATCATTTCTTCGATCAATCAGTAACATCTAAATAGATCAAATCATATCGAATGTCTTCCCTTGATCATGATTTGGTGATAAGAAAAAGATCATTCTAAGCATTATAAACCCTAATAATGATGCTCAAGAGAGCCAAACAAAAACCGGGCTCAACATAAGAAGCCTCTAACCAGAAAACTAAATTAATCAACCAACAACACAACTTCATAATCATCTCCTCATGTCGCAATCTCTTCAACTTCAGAATTGAACACGAAACTCGGGAATGTTGTTGTAATGTCCCTGCATTTCACACCAGTTTAATTAGTAATACAACTGTGCATTAATATATACACATATATTGTATATAACAATAACAATAATATTATTTGCTAATGTATACCTTAGATATGGAAGGGTCATTATCTTGAGCAAGGAAGGGTTTCGGGTGACAAAATTGTGCCATTCTGATTTGTCTATTTTCCCATCACGGTCTACATCCGCTTCTGAAAATGTCTGCTTAAACCAAAAACGGAAATATGAATCATTAGGACAATTTCATATACGTCTGTTCATGTGAGAATTTTCATATTCATCCATATTATTGTACATAAAGTTACTATAACAGTCCTTTCACTGAATAGAGATGATTATAGTAATAATGTTGTTTTCCTATCTGTAAACAAGACTGGCTTGTTTTATTTATTATGGAATGGGTAATGTGAGACATCTTTAGTATCCTAAAAAGGTAACTATAGTATAAATATTGTAATGATAAATGACATTTGTTATGTCTGCGTTAAAATTTAACATCACAAACAGTTAGTTTGCTTTGTTGTGGCTAAGCAAATAACCTTTGTGATATACATCTGTACACGGGGGGTCAGCCAAATCAAGAAAATTCACTGTTTCCTTTTTAACTTTTATGTAAGTAATATATGTCGAGTGCTAATGTCAAAGTTATTAAAAAATGTAAAATCACCTTATCAAGTATTGTCTCAATGGTATCGTCAGACAGCTTCAGCTCAGACTCACATAGAAGTGCAATCAACATTTGTTTAACCTGCAAAAAGTATACATAATGAAGATGTTATCATAAATAATTGGCCCCTTTCATAATAGTAGCAGAAAACAAAAAAAATACACAAGATTACGAGGTTTGATAATTTGCCTTTATGCATAGTCGTTTGGATTCTAATCTATATTTCATTGAAAGAATAATTAGATTATTTGGGATAAAAATAGTAGAAAGGTACCTCCTGACGCTCTATGAATCCTGTTCCGTCCATATCATAAAGCTTGAAACAAACTAAAACAGAAAAAAATAAGTACTATATCCTAAGATCATTCATGAGCGTTTTAATGATTTAGTGTTGACCAACATGATCAACTTACAACTAATCTTGTCTTCTTGAGGGGCGTTAGGATGAAAAACATTAAGTGCTCTAACAAAGTCACCAAAATCAATAACCCCCCTCTGCTTTACATCAAAGAGGTCAAATATCTGCATTTGTAACTTGTGAAGCTTTAGAAATTTATTAACAAATATGAAAATGTGTAGGCCTTTGTATCCAATATTCATACACATAAACTAGAAAATATTGTTTGCCAGAAGAATTGCCTTTCAGTGCTACAATCATTCAACCAAGAATGATTCTGTTAACAGAACACCAAATTCAGAAATCAAATTGAGTGTATTTAATCAATTCCACCTTAAGATGCTTTTTAGCAAATTAATTTCTTAATAATAGGTGTTTTCTTACAAAAGAAACTAAAAAGGGAAAAAAACATAAAACTGTGTCTTGAATACATCAAATAGCTTATTTCTAAAAAGGATCTTGCCTAAATGGTATTATAATAATTTACAATTCTTATGTAGCAAACTCCTCAAGAAAGAAAGTTGTTACGCGATATTAAAATAGACGAATAAATGCTCCAAAGGTAGGACGACAGCCAAATAAAAAGGTAATAAATAATAAAGATTCCAGATTACATGACTGAAAAACAAAGGCAAACTTTACGTGACTAAAAATATATTGGGGGAACAACATACCCTGTTTGCAAACAGATTCTCTTTCTTTCTGTTTTTGAACAAAGCTAGTTGAAATTCTTCCTGATAAAGGGTAAATACATGAAGGGTGATCAAATTTCAAAAATATCAAAATTGGACCTCAATGTAACATGATATAACAAATGTTAAATAAAGAAGAGTGAAGGGATGGAAATATGATTAATGATTCTGCTGCCTTATGAAAGTTCCACAATTTAGATGACACGTAGTAAGTAAAAATGTTTGATTTCTTGTCAAAAATCTATCATGATTAATACACCTTTACTACAAAACAAAATAAAGGAAACTTGTGGACCCCGGTCAATTGCATCAGTATACTTGCAATGAAAGTTTTCTGAAAAGAGAATGCTGTAATTTTAGTGAGGCATCCCAAAACAAAAAGGGTTAGCACCTAATCTAATGACCTCTCTATTTTATTCTACAAATCTATAATAACAAAACATCAATGGAAACATGGGTTACCTTATTAATTAATCCATCATCGATTACAGAACTGCTTATGCTCTTGAATAGCTCAAATAGAGCTTCAACTTCACTAACACTAACTGGAGACATAGAAGACGATTATAGAGGCTAACATAAGAAAAATGTACTAATATAGATGAATAATACAATTTCAAAACAATAAGTCAATAATTAAATGAATGATAATAAGATGATCATCTTACAAGCTGTTTGAGAAGCAAGAATAGTTGGATTCTCGTGCCCAGGAGCCGGTTTCCTTGCGGTAGAATTGAAGCAGCCCATTTAGAAAAAAGGGCATTACATGATGAAAATCATCAAAGCCATCTCAACCTTAACTGCCACAACTGTAAACAAACCAATCCATTAAGCTGTATAAAAACAAAAATTATCTGTTCATCAGAAATTAACACAATGGGAGCTAATAAAGGGGTATATCAAAATTGCATATGTAGAAAGATCAATACAAACTTCATACAAAATCATGAGAAGTGAAAAAACCAAAAAGCTAACATCTTGTTGTTAGTATAAAAACTTAAATATCTGAAAAAACACACACTTCAACTCATGGAATTCCAGGATTAGACAATATACATATTCCACTAATTTAGGCATCTTAAATTGACTTAGCTCCCGCTTTGCGCAGGGTTCAGGGAGGGGCCGGATCGCTTCGTGATCTTATGTAAACAACATTACCCTACATTTTGTTCAAGAGGTTGTTTCCCACAGATTGAACCTACGACCTCAAGACACAAAGCAACAACCTTACCAGTTATTTCAAGGCCCTCCCACCACTAGTTTAATTATCTACATAGGCTAATTGCACAAACATAATACGTTCTTCATATTTCTCCAAACACAAACCCTACATACGATCAACATTCTGTAACCTCATCATACTGTTACAACTTACAACATAATGAACACTCTAGCATATGTTTCTACTGAACTAAATGAGCTGTCCCAAATCAAAACAGCCAACAACAACATAAAACTGAAACTAATCTTAAATCACAAAATCAAAACCTTTCAAGTTTCAAGCACAAAGGAACTTACAACAAATAAACATAATCCCTAGATCTAAGTGACCCTGAGCAATCCCAAACATGAAGCATCTGAACACAAAATCTCACCAAAACAAACAATTAAAGAATAAAATTACAAAAATATTGATACTGATAACAAAATTGAACATAGAGTCAGTCTGTATAAACTGCTGTTGCTCAATCCAATGTTAGAAACTTCTTACAGATGAAGAAATCAATACAATATAGTAAAAAAAACATGAGGATCAACTGTAGGAACATTTTAATGATGCTAACCTGAAATTGATAGTGGAAACTGAAGAATTTTACAGATTCAGAGAAGTGTAAGACATAATATTCAAGGGTTTTTAATGGATGATTTTGGTCAGCTTTGTGTTCAAAAACACAAGGTGAAAATTGAGACCATGAAAGCAACAATGGTTTGTATTTAAAGAGGCGCTTTGTGGTCACGTGAGTAGCACGTGACGTTTGAAAAAGAGTGTTATCTATCATTATTACATTACATATTATATTATACGAGTGAAATAAATAAAATATATCAAATTATTAATTTTATTAAAAATGTTATCTTTTAGATGTTATTAGTCATTAGTAAAAATAAAAATATAATGAATATTTAAAATTTATAACGAATAATATAATTATAAATTATTACTCGACATTTAAAGATGAAATATGTCTGAAATCATATAATTTATTAGATATTAATAAATTATTAGAATAAGAATATTTATATTTTAGATGTTTAATAGCTTAGTTTACTTGTTTAAAAGAATTATTATTTAATATGAAAGAGATAAGAAACACAAATATAGATATATTTGTTTTAATATATTTTAATAAAAAAAAGTTGAAAGTCAAATTAATTGTTTTAATAATTTTCGTAGTTATTATGAGAGAGAGACGGGAAAATAATTTTTTTGATACGTTAGAATGATAACACGTGTCATTTGATATACTATAATGATGATACGCGTCTCAAAAAAACATTTTTTTATTATATGTTATAGATTAGTAAAACGGTCGTAGCCAATGATATATGATATGTATATAGTAGTGTTTATTTTCACTATTTCGGGACCATACTAGATTTGTCGGTTGAACCGTTAATCAGTTTGGTTCATCTCCATTAAACCGTTTCATTTGAACGTTGGTTATTGGTTGAATCTGTTGAACCTGCGAACCAGGTCTGACAAATTGATCTGAATTTCGGTGAATATTTGTTTTTAAAGAAAAATTCCTCATATAATCTTATTTATTGTTTATTTCACTTCAAGCTTCATATTTAACTAGTTAACCGTAGAGATCTCGAGATGATAATGATGAAAATAAAGTAATCAACTTCTTATTAAAAAACTATTGTTTGGTGTTTATTTGTAATCAAATGTAATATACTAATTTGACGTTTATGTCAAAAGGTTGGAATAGAAAAAAGACTAATATTATATTTATATAAATATTTTTTTAATGTAATTGTTGAACATATTTGAAAAGGTTCAAAACAATAAAACAAAATTGGGAATATCATATAGATGGCAACAAAGAAAGGAAATATAAAGTTGCAATCCCCATAGACTTTTAATTTAAGGTCATTGATCTAATTCAGTTTATTATAGTTTAATACAGAGATAATATTCGTATATGAAATGTAAAAAACCAACACTTTTTTTATGACTCAAATTGAGAGATAGAGGGGAATAATTAAATAAATCAACACAAAGTTTAAGGTCAAAATACAATTTAATCTTCTTAACTTTGTATGGAACTAGGTTGTAACCCGCGCTTCGCAGCAGGAACGCGGGTGGTGCTATTAGTTTTTTCGTGTTTATAACAATAAACTGTTGTATATTTTGAAACGTGAAATAACAAAAATAATTAAAAAATAAAAAAGGAAATAGAAAAATACAGGAAGAAAGAGAAAAGAAGCAAAATAAAATAGGAAAAAGAGAAATAAAAAGTGTTCGGCTTGCTAGTAGTTGGAGGCTTTTTTGTTGTTAATTCTCGTTCAGTTTATTTGTTAATACAAAGTAAAAAATAGGTAAATTAAGGATTGAACGTAGAAGGGGACCAGAGGGGCAAACGTGTGTGTCTTAGATAGAAAAAAAAAGTTCAGAATATTAAAATAAAGGTAAAAAACTGTAAGGCCTTGTTCCCGGGATGCTCACAGCGGGTCAATCATCGCACATAAAACATATATTTACATTAACTTTACTAAAACCATGCAGCGGAAACAATTTAAACAACCATTTCATTTCCTTTAAATAAACACTTTTTGCAAAATAATATAGCGTTCATTACAAAATATCGTTTATTCGCATTACAATGCAAAAATGTTATCGTATCATAAAATGGATGCCATCCAAAATGATCCAGGTAGCCACCCTGTGTTATCCTTAGCAACAATCAGCTGCCAACTAGAAAATACATAAAAGTTAGCGTTGCTGAGTGAGTTCTAGTTTTATAAAAGTGTATATTACATTTTATTCGTTAAAACATTTTATTTATTATCACACGTGATCACACATCATACGTACATCAAGGTAATAGTTATTATCTTCTTTCATCGTTCGTTTCGTACATATCGCACATTTCGCACATGTCGTACTTATCGCATTTTTCGTACATTTATTATCTTTCACTTCTATCTAGGTTCTGTCATATGTTTAACCCCCCTCTTGAGCACAAAGCTATATCATTTAGGGTTAAGCGATAAGGACCACATATCGCACATATAAAGTAGTCACATAGACTAACTCCCCCCTTGTGTGTGAAGTCTTATGGGTTAGCCAAAATCGCACGCTACATAACACACAGTAATTACCAAATCGCACATATTGGAGCAGTCACCAAGACTAACTCCTACTATATGTATGAACCCTTATGAGTTAGCCAAAATCGTACGCTGTAAACATACAGTTGAACTAACATATGATCACAACATCATGCATCATAAACATCATGCATTGCACATTCACATACATATACATAGCACCACAAGCATAAGTCATCATCAAACATAACTGATCCTTCGTGGGACAGCGAGGGTTCGGGGGCGGCAGCCCCTGTCAGTGGGATCCTAGGGGAAACAACCCCTAGTGGGGTCCAAGGGGCAACGACCCTGGCTGGAGTCACGCTGCCAGGTCAGCGTGAAAATTTTTTATTTTAGAACATTTGTATAGCACATTTCCTTATAGAAAATCTGATATTTCTCTTAAAACCTCTTAAAATCTTGGTTATTTCAATCATATATTAAGTATGCATTTTCAGCCTCAAACTAGTTCAAAACCTTTAAAAAGGGGATCTAGAACTCACCTAGACTCGATAAGTAGCTTCTCAATCAAGCTTTCAAAACAAGGGTCACACTACACAGCCTGCAGATAAGTTAACACTCAAAGGAGTTAATTTCTGTCTAATTTCGCTACCAGATCAACAGTTTTGCTACTAGTTTCGCTGACAGTTTCGCCCACTTTTCGTTGGATAACTATGTCTGCGAAACTACTTGCGAAACTATACCAGATCAGCAGTTTCGTTACTAATTTCTGTCTACGATAACCATGTCGCCCACATAAAAGAAATAGAATTCGACAAAACCCTAGAATCACTCTACCACCACTCTTCGGCATCCGACCTTCCACCACCACCGATCATCCAACACCATCGGCCATCTCTATACTCTCCTCTCTCCTTCTCCTGCATTCCTTTCCAGCATTAACCATCGCCATCACTTCATGTCACCCCCTTTTACCACCTCTCACCACCACCCCCTGGTCTAAACGACCAAACCAGTGGGAACAAAACTCCATATCGAAGACATAGACTAAGCTCAATAGGGTAGTATCAAAGTGATGTTTAAAGGCCCGCATCGGTTGTGTCTTCCATCGGCAATGCATGAGGGTTCATGTGTCTTCCAATGTCAGATCTTGTGATATGAGACGCTAAATCTCTTAAATTTATTCGAGCTATTCTGATTTGGGTCTCAAGATAAAGTAAAATAAGAAGAAATAGTATGGGGTTGGGATGGTGGTTGTGGTGTATATGGGCAGAGATGGTCATTGGAATCGGTGTTATGGTGGGTGGGGGAGTATACTTTTGGTCAATAATATAGCCATGAGAACATAGTCAAGTGAGATGTTGATGATGGTAGTGGAAAATGTGTTCACAACAAAAAGAGAAAAAGCAAATCACCACCTCAAATGACCAATGAGGGTCAAGAGTTGTGCATGCATTATTAAGTTGTATGTTTGGCTTAAACACGTGTGTATTACTGTAGATCCAGTTGATATTTGTATAGTATATAACTAGTATGACACCCGCGCTTTACGGCGGTGTCGTCATCCGCAGTGGTACATTTTGAAACAATAACACATATATGGCATGGGTGTTAAAATATATATAAACTAATATAAGCAGTGAGTATACCAATTAACGTAAAATCTAAACTTATTAAAAGAAAACAAAATAAAACAAAATTTCATTTAAAACAATTCCTGTTACGCGATGGGGCTAATGCTTTTCCCCTTTTACTTATAGTTATAAATCGTGGTTGTGTGATGTATCATGTGAATTTAAATTAAATTAAATAAAAAGGAATACAAAACATATAAAAAACAAAAACAACAAATAAAGATAAAATTCTTAAAAAGGATAGGAGCCATTGCAAGAAATAAACCACAAACATTGTTGACCAATATATAAAAAGCAAAAATAAACTTGTTAATGTAGTTATATCTTGTAAGTTATTTAGTAGAAACATCTGTGCTAGCGGAATACAAAACCTAATAAAAAACAAATTATTGTGATCTATTTTATAAGTCTTTTTGGTAGTGTAAGAGGATATCATGTAAAAACCAAAAAAATTGAGACGAAAATTGAGTTATAAACAAATTGTCGTGATCAAACTGGTCATTGTGTGTGTCAAATGATTGGAATTGGTTAATCCAAATGACGTCACGTCGTAAATACTAAAAAAATAACCTTTATATATACATATATATATATATATATATATATATATATAGATTTAGGATTCACATCAAATGTTAAACCACTCTTCGCGACTTAACTTGAGTTAACCCTTTAAGATAAATCATAATTATTATTTTTTTTTCGAATAAAATGATTACACATATACAATGTTATGTTCTTTTATGTATAAGTGTAAATTCGTAATTATATAAAAGTTAATATTGGTGTAAGTTTCTTCACCAATGGTACAGTTACAAATATTTACACTGATTTTGTGTATCTTACATCTTCCTCAAATTTGTTAAGCTAGTAAACTTATACATATACATAAAAGAACATAACATTGAAAATGCGTAATGATATTATTTGGAAGAAAAAAATAATAAGGATTTTGATTTATATTGACGGGTTAAAGTAAGTTAAGTCGCGAAAAATGAGTTAACAATCGAACCTTACCCATAGATATAAACTTTGAACTAAACAATAATTATTAAATAAATAAAACTTATCAAAATCATATATTCTATCAAAATAAAACATATAACTTAAAAGTGAATTTTAAATAGAGTATAAAGGTTAAAGTGACGAATAAAAGTGGAGTGGTCAAAACATGGAAACAAATAAAAATACAAAAAAATGTTTAGCATTAAGAAATATTACAACATGCACAAAGATATGTAAATTAGTGTTAATGTAGTTTGGTTTTGTATAGCATATAATATCAAATCTTTATTGAATTAAGAAATACAACAGTTCAATAAAAGAATTTGAGATTTACAAACTACTATCAAATCTAGAACTTTGAAATTTGGATAACCTATATTGAATTGAGGGTCATATTTAAAAAAAACAAAGAACTAGAGGATGACTTCACGTTTATATTGAATATGGAAAGATTACATGAATTCATGCCCTTCAAGGGTTTGACATTTTAAATTAAATAAGCCATATTGCTCAATTATGTATGTTTTAATGAAAAGTTTGACTAAGAAAATTACAGACACCTTATTGTTGTATTAATAGATCACTTGATGAAAAATTGAAAATGCATCCAATATATTTGAAAGCAATAATAAGTCATATAAGAGCTAATATGATATAGGTGGGGTTTTATACAAAAAAAAAATGAATTTTTAGCACTTACTAGCGAAGTTAGAGCGAAGATATGTTGAGGCTTGGTCCCCCGTCCTATACATCTACGTATCTCTTTCTTAATCACAAACACCACATATTCATAAAACCCGTGTGTTGAAATCATCAACAATATCAATTTTGTTTAATACTCCTCAACCATCAATTAGGGTGGGTGTGTCCTCACAACTCTTTGCACTCGACACTTCAATGTAAATCAACTAAACATTCTTTTTAATGAAACAATCACCCACACCAAAACCACTCATGCTAAAATAGCTAATAGTTTTTGTGAGGTCGTTGGATTAGTTGACATCTGAGAGTGTTCTTGACGGAAGGAAACAAAATCAAAACCAAGAGACAAACAAGATAACGGACAATAATAGAATGGTTTCATTGATAAAACCAAACGATTACAAGCTCGTTAAACATAAGAATCATGACTCTTGGCAAGGGGAGATCGAGCATGATCTCCCCTCTCATCCGGCAGCACCTAGGCACCGGGCACACTCCTTCACCCTTTCTACACAATGAAACTGGTATTTATAGGCCTCAGCCATATCAGATGCGACTGGGCCCATTCGTACGATTGGACCATGTGTATGGTTCAATCGTACGACTGGACCATACGTATGGTTCAATTGTACGACTGAACCATAACTATGGTTCAGTCTTATGAATGGCCCAATGTCATCTCTCAGTCGCACGACTAGTCCATTAGCATGGCTCAGTCATACGACTGAGTCTCATTCGCATATGCTCCTGCGAATGACTCAGTTTCATGTGTTTATAACATATCAGGTGTATTATATTAAGCCTAACTATTCGTCAAGCGACGGACACACTATATATGACAATATATGCTCCAACAGTTTTATCACATGCTCCTCCACCAGTAGTAACTATCACATAATCACTATCCGAATTTTGTTGAAAACCCAACATCCGTCAACTTCATCAAACAATTCTAACTGAAATAAAAAACAATTTCAACCAAGACTTAGAACCCTAGCAAACAACCAACCAAAACATCATCTTCATTGAACATCTAAACCTAACCCCACACATATTAACGAGCATATAACATGCCTACAATCCCACACTGGAACATAAACACTTAATTTTTTGTAGACTGTTTTATTTAATACAATTTATTTCTTTAAAATAAATAATAAAATGTTTTTTTAACATTTATATTACTAAAAAGGTATGTTCAATATGTTCAATATGTTCAAAATGGAACTAATATTAAACTTTGTAAACAACTATTGGTTATGCTTTTTCATAATAAAATATATTATCAAGCCATATAAACAAGTGTTTCTATAATTAAACTTATAGTTTCGAATACTAACTTTGTGTACAACTCCGCATATAAATATATACTTTCCATGACTTTTTGGCATATTAGAATACAAAAGTATATACCAAGTGTTTCAATCATGTTGATCCCACGAATCTATGAAAAGAAAAGTTGTGTGGGGTTTTCTTGTGATTGAATGATACATACATAAACCACACATTTTATGAATCTTTAATGTTTGTGATCAATAGCCATTAACAAGTCCCTCTCTCTAATTTAACTATTGATGCACATGCATCGGTGTAATTTTGACCCTTCCAAATGGAACAATTCAATGTAGGCATGTAGCATGCCTAGGATAGGTATATAATTAGTAGTATTAACTTTTTATTAATTGATTATCCACCATATATGTTTTAAAGTTGATGTTTTATTATACTTTTATATATATAATCATATACTTGTACTTCGCTTTACAAAAGAAAATGAAAGTAGTGCAATGAGAATACATACCATACACACATCCCATTGCATATAATTACACAAACACAAAATGTTTTTCAAATGTTTTAAAATAACTTCTAATCTATTCTTATTAATCACATATACCTGTATTTTGTATACAAAAGTTAAACCATCGACTTCTTTGATAAAAGATATACACGTTACCACCAGAATTTCTTAGTAAAAACATATGTTATTTGAAATCGGTCAGGTAAACGCAATAAAAGAATATTTTCCCTCAAATGTTTGAAAAGAACAAATAAACAATGTTTTTAAAACCGGACCGGAAAGTGAACCGGACGCCTTACCGGTCCGATGGTTGGGCTGGTTCAACCGGTCGGACCGTATATAAGAACTGGATAAAATTATAAGTAATTTTTATAAATATATGTAAAAATTACAAAAAAATAATTTTTT
>BJCM01084373.1:0-10517 GCA_018326385.1 Flaveria bidentis
TTACACAAAAACATGAGTTTTGGGCGAATCTTTGCCACTTTCAAAAACCCAAGCCCTAGAATCCGGGTTAACATCAAAAGGAACGATTAAATGATGTTTCTTACCTAGATTCTTGGTCTTTTCTTGTTGTTTGGATGCCCACGAACACCGATCTTCAATCCCAAGATCAACCGAGCCTTGAATCTTCAATTCTCTCTACTTTCTCTCTCTATTCTCTCTCTCTCTCTAGAACTAGAGTGTTGAGTTGCAAATGAGAGCTGCTCAAGCTGGTCCGTTTATATATACCAGGCGTTCCCGGGACCTTAAAATCATCAAACTCATAACCCGAAGAGTTAACTCGGTCTATAACCCATATCCATCTTATTTTCATTAAATGGTCTCGTCTAAGCCCATTATTATTATTTGGCTCGCTTAGACATTATTCCGGGTGTTACATTAACTTAAAGTGGAACTTTAATTCTAAGAACTTGAGATTTTGTGATTCTATGTTGTTTTGTTTTGTTCTAGTGATTTCTATGAAATAGATTAAACATATAAATGGTGATTCAATTATTACTTTTGATGAAATTTGGGTTAAAGGATGTTACTTTTCTAACAGGGAAACTTTATGAATTTGTTTAGTGAAATTCCATGTTTTGAGCATTTGTGTTATATTAGGATCATGTTAGATTGATTGTTGAGAACCCCAAATGATCTAATATGTAATAAATAGGCCATGTTTGTGTTACTTTGGAAAAACTAAATGTTTAAGCACGTGTAGTTAATTATTAATGTGATAATGTATCATGATGGTTTAATGCTAGAAATTAGGGTTTCATATTATAATAATGATGTTTGATCAATATGGAATGTTTGGATTGTTTTTCTATTATAAGTCATGTTTGGAATGTGATGGTGAATATCATACATGCATGCGGATCTAAGGCCCCTACTTAGTAGGATTGGTAGGATTTAGGATGTGACAAAGCAAGTTACTTCACATGGCATGTGGTGCATGGTTGAACCCTATGTGTGATTAGGTATATTTAGAAATAATTTCTAACTGTAAAGTGCATGATGGTTACTTGTTGAGATTTGTATATGTTGTTTGATAGGTTATGATGATACAACAATCATGTTAAAGTTTAGAATCTGTTATGTGTTATACATGACTGGCTAGAGTTAAACTTAGGAATATTTGGTTTGTTAAATATGAAAAAACGGGTTAATTGGTTCAAACGGATCAATGTTTTCAAAATCACATAAATCAATGAGATTGACTGAATGCTTAGGGTTTGTTAAAGTGTCATGTCTTGCACATACTTATGTACTTATATATTCTAGGTTACATGTGATGGGTTTTCTTTTCATTCCACCACTTAATTGCATTACTTTTTTCTTATGCTTTAGGTGAGTTCAATGCCCCTCTTTTATATACTCCTATTAGGGAAGAAAGCATACTTTCAAACGTTTTATCTATTATAAGTTATGTATGGCATAACCTAGTGTAATTTACCTTTGAAAGTCCTTACACTTTCAGAATGTTAATTAAGAAAGCTAACGAGAGATATTGGGTAGTACTATTGGATTAGACAAGCCTCATCCATACGACTGGAGTTCAAGTAGGTACAACATTGTCCTACACGTCCAACATATTGTCATGCTTGGTAAGACGTGGTGGAAGGCAAACAAATGAACACAGTCTGTTTTGATCATGAAAACACCATTATATTGCCTATTATATAGACTAGCTAATTATTTCAATACACATTACTTATGTTTTATAAACGCAACTATTTTTACTTACTTACAAACTCATGAACTCACCAACCTTATGTTGACACTTTATTGTGTCTTTCTCCAAATGTTAGCCCATAGATACAGGTAAGAGCACAACATGAGTCATGCATCATACACACATTTAGTTTATGAACTTTGTTTAGACATTATATTTAAATTATAGTTTGGGCGTGTGTTTTGCGCATTTACATTTGAACATTATGGTTTTGAATTATTCAATTTATGCTTCCATAGAATTTTAAAACTTATATACTCTGAGGTTTGTTATGAAAATTCATTTAGAGGTCGCTCATAATAACTAATGACTTGGATCTTGGTTTGTTCACAAGTCTCGTGGTAAACCCTGCATGTGGATTCTAAGGGTAAGACACAAGACGTTCAGACAAAACACTAACAACCAATTACATTATCAGAGTCAAAAGTAGAGGACATACCAAGATAAAACAAGGTTTGACATCACCAATATTTGGGTCCTCAAATCCATCTCCAAGCGAGAGGAGGAAGAGAATGACATGAACTATAAGTTGTAGCTTATGAAGAAAGAAGAACCCAAAGATGATCATTTTATAATGTAGCGTTGTATGATATCATGTATATTAACATTTGTGTGTTAGGTTACGAAGAAATAATAACCCATCACTTTTTGGATATAAACTACAGGCTCAGAATCGATCAGTGTTTAAGTAACTACAACCATATCATGATATAGATCACCACACGAATAGACGTAGGGTGGTCTTTACCAACATTGTAACATAATTCAGCATAATATTGATAATAGGATCCAAAAAACACCATCTACCTTGCCAAGGGTAAACTAGCAATGAAAATTAATCTTAAGAAAACTTGTAAACGAATATAGGGTAATTTCTTTATGTGTTTTTATTACATCGCGAAATGGAATATGGAGAAACTTTCAAAAGATCATTGTTAATGGAAGTTAACGCACTATCCTACCCACGAGCTATATGATCATGAAAATAAAACTAAACAACACAGAAATAAAAAAAATGTATGGAAAATAAAAATGGATAAGTGCAATGGTCTTGTGGGTCAAATGTTACTTGGTCATGGTGACTTGGATGAGTAAGTCCCGATAGGACTAATAAGTTGACTCCATGGTATGGAGTTCAAGATGGATATTTTAGTGTTCATGCACACGTATGTGGTGGTTGGTCTTGTCATCATGAATACATCCTGACTTGTCTGTATTTTTACCTATTCATCCTGACTTGCTTATTTTTATTCTTACATATACGTTTGTCCATCCTAATCCCTCTTGAATAATAATCATCGCTCGTGTAGCGGCGTAACTATTGTCAAGTGACAGTAAGCCTTATGGTTTCTCGAAGTACGCCAAGCCCCTTCTCTGAACCCGCAGGCCCTGTTCAGACAATGTAATGGCCAGGCATAGAGGGGTGATGGGTCCCCGACTTGTCGGAGATGCAAAAAAATAAAATTCGTCGTTCAACAAAAGTGCAAATCATCCAAGTTTAGACACTTAGGAATTGCCAGGTCTAGTTAAAGTTGATGCTAATGGGTTTCTATTCCAATTTAGTAAAATTTGCTTTAATAGTTCATCCAGGGATTTTCATTTATCATCTACTCGAACGTAAACTAACGCATGATTTTCTTTTATACTTGATCGATTTTGACAGGTTTTGTAGATGATTTGAAGCTTTAACGTCTCCAACCAAAATGAAATGGTGATTGCTTTAATGGAATTTTTAGGATGATGGTGCTTTATGAATCAAGGTTACATCTTCTACTAGTTAGAATTCTCCAACAACCTTGAGTTGATCTGCAACATTCTTAGCATAATCACTATAAATAGTAACTGGTAAATTGCATTGTCTCATCAGCTGGTAAGGGTGTGCATGAAACCGAAAAAACCAAACCATAACTAGAATAACCGAGACAAACCTAACCAAAAAAAGAAAAATGAACAAAAACTAACGGTTCAAATTGAATTTTTTTCAAAATCGAATTTTGGTTTCGGATTTTACCGTAACAAAAACCAAAAAAAGAAGAAGAACCGAACTAGATTACGACCAAACTTAACCGCATTCATAATCGTACAAGACCAAAACGATAAAACCAATCAAAGTGTCTATATACGATATTATATTTGTGATAATATTAATGATGATATTTTTTATGTAAGGTAAGTGTTTTGGCTGACTATCTAATATATAATGTAAATCGTTTTATTTTAGTTTGAATGCATTTTTTTGGTATTATTTGATTAATATTTATTTGAATTGTCACTACATGATTGATAAGAATATATATAGATTATTTTTAAAGATTAACAAAATATATGTTTTAAAACCAAAACTGAAACTAATGTTAAAACCGAAACCGAAGTTAAAAACCAAAATTGATCAGTTTTAGAAAACCCAAAAACCGAAACACCAAAACCAAACCAAATCGATTCATGGACACCCCTATTAGTTGGAGCTAGGATTCGATATGAGATTTTTTAACAAGCTCTTGTTGAAAATAGGTGTTCTCATGGATAACTTTGAAAATAGGTGTTCTCATGGATAACTGAATCAATTTCTGATCATAACTATGTTGGTAATCTCCATTGTTGTAAGATTCTACGCGTATATACAACTCAATGGTGACAATGATATACAGAATCCTACATTAATCATCCTAAATAATGATAATTACAATTACAATGATATCATAAATTAGTTTAGAATCCTAATTTTCTGGTGGTTGGATGCTTTGGATGATGAATAATAACAAGCCCATGGTTTTGAGGATGAATATCATCTGGTATTTTCAGGTAATTTTTTTTAATTAATTCAGTTTTGCTTTTTAAGATTTAATAAAAGTATTTCTTCAAAAATTTAAAAACATTAATTATCATTCAAAAATTATATCATTTGTTTTTATTTCAGTTCAAAAGTTTTATTCTTTAAATTCAAGTTGAAACAACTTATGAAACTTTTGGATTAAATTAAAATAACTTATGAAACTTTTAAAAGTAATTTAATATTTTTAATATTTTTAGGAAAATGGGGGCGGAAAAATCAAATTTAATTCTTTTTTATGACAATTCAAACCTTATCTAATCTAATCATAATCTATATTTAATTTACACCAATTCAAACACTCACCTAAATGATAACATCATCAATCTAACTCCAATGATTTTCCGAATGAAACAAAACATGCAATATTTGAAACAAAACATGCAATATTTGCAACGTTTGTGCTAAGTTCTTTAGAATTGTTGGTGTCTTGTTGACTTCCTCCTGAAAAGCTTGACTTTTTTTCCTGGGTCAATCATTTTGCAAGAGTTGTATTGAGCCATGTGGTCAAAAATTGTGTTCATAAAGGATTTCACAATTGATCATTGACCGTAATATTCTCTTTTCTCTTCCAATACAGGGAACTTTCAAAAAATAGATTATGCTCCTTCGGAAAAATCTACTCGTTAGGATATCTCTGGTGTCAGTATTTCTTAGATCATTTAATTAGAGATTATGAACAACTTCTTCCAACTTTTGTAGATTTTCTTACACTATTTAAGAATTACAAAAACATGTATTATTAAGAATTAAGAATTACAAAAATATGATATATCTAAACAATTCAACTGATAATTTGAAAGGCTAATAGGAAAAAGAAAGTGCAACAATATAAATAGGTGATAGATAGAACTCTAATAAATATCATTTGTCAAATAATTTGTATGGATTATTATCAAACAATTGGTTATATTTTGAATTATTAAAATAACTATTTTTGGTGATATGAAAATTGATATGTTTATCATATATTTTGGGTGCTAATATGTCCATGGTACTCGACTATGTTGTCTTATTTTGGATGCTCATTACATCTAGAAGGTGGGAGTTTTATAAAGACGAGAATGAAGTTCCATCGATAAAATGAAACAGAAGGGCGGAGAGAGGCAAAATACCACACAACGTGGTTGAAAAACGAATGTAACTGGACGTAAAGGAATGGTTGGATGGAACAATATGATTAGGTGAACAGATCGCTGCTTGCGCCTCTCTCAGTCCCTTCAACTTTTACTATATATATAGGTAATTATGATTAAGGTTAAAACATGATGTTTATGGCCATGTTGAGTGATACGCTTCAACTATTACTGAAGATAACAAGCGTACGAAGTCTCAACATGCACACCCTTAGAACACTCTCTTACCCTATGTAAACAAAGAGATAAATTTCACGAACCCAACCTAAAATCCATTAGCAATGTTAAAGGTGTAGCTTAAACTAACAAGCTGCACTTTTAGGCTAAAAAGAAAAAGCCCGAACTAGTGATTGTTGGGTTGAAAAAAAGTATATATGGCCCATTTCAATTGATTCACTTCATTGAATTAACTTAACTAAACAACAAAATTAACCTATTTATGTAATCGGAAAAGTAATCTAATAGAAATCGCTTTGATAATAGAAATATTCACTTATGATTTTTTTTTTTTTGGTGAGTATGGTATACTACCGTTATGGTTTGATTTTAAACATCATCTGCATCGAATCAAACCACTCAGTACTAATTGATGGTACTATTATATAAGTTCTTCTAAAAAATCTTCTTTTTAATAGGAATGAATAAATGATCATTTAACATAAAAGTCCTTAACAGTTGTTGTGATAAGGGCTAAAACGCAAATAATGAGTACCGAATTTGTAAATTTAAAAAGAAGGATATGATAAAAACCGTAATTAACTCTAATGTTTATTTCAAAATGATGTTGTTTAGTTTTTTAAGTACAAGAAGTACATGATATTATTAGTCACACTTTCAATTCCTTTAAATAACTACTAATGTGACAATCTTTATTTGTTTATTTCACCATAAAATCTCAACTCCATGAGTCGTTCAAACCTAAACACACAAACTCAAACCGATGCATTTCATGTTAACTCGACCGACCCCCCACCGGCCTTGCTTGGAACCTCAATATCGTTATAGTTCGAGAACCTCGAGTTCTCAAGCCTCTCACCTTGTCCCCATATCGCGTATGCCTCCTCCCCGTGAGCCGCCTCATCACCAATCTCCATATCCTCGTCCGACATCCTCAACGGGACGAATAGTTGCACAAACAAACACACTAAGCTTGTCATCACAATGTTAAGTACAACTACAAACAAAATCCCAAGTAGTTGAATACCCATTTGTCTAACTCCATATCTTATGCTCTCTCTAGTCCCATGATGAAAACCTACTAACAAACCCATGTATTTGTTCGTGTAACCGTAAAATAGATAACACAAATGTGGCTCTGAGAACATGCCCGTGAGGATGCCGCCTAGCGAACCAGCTATCGCGTGCGTGTGTAGGACCGCCATTGTGTCATCAACCTTTTGGAGGAGCTTGGACCGTTTGTGCACCACCATCATGGTGAACCATGGTATAGAGCCCGAACAAAGCCCCATTATTATCGCGGAGTATCCTTGCACCACCCCTACAAGTTTTCAAACATATTACACATATGTAACATATAAATGTTAGAAGTTGGAACATCAAGGGTTATGAGAGCTAGCTAGAAGTACCCGCGGCCGGGGTGATGCAAACTAGACCGGTGATCATGCCTTGAACCGCGCCAATGACCGATGCTTTCTTGAATAAAACAACATCAAGGATGAGCCATGTGAGTAGGCTAGTGGCAGCACAAACGTGGGTGTTCAAGACGGCTAAGGATGCATCTGCGCTCGCCGCGTAAGGGTCACCACCGTTGAACCCGGTCCACCCCATCCATAAGAGCCCAGCCCCGGCTAACATAAGAATGATGTTGTTTGGAGGAAATCTTTCTCTGTCCTTTGTCAATCTTGGACCAACCTGAGTCAACCACGAGTAAAAAGTGGTCAAGAGATTATAAAGGAAAACATGTATTTTAGTAGTTATAGCGTAAGATTCAAGTACTTTATACCTTTACGGTCTGGTTTGGATGGTTTGACGCTTTTTACGTCAGAGAAACCGTTAGTAACAAGTTTTATCTTAGAGCGAATTACACGGATTGTCCCTAAAATTTATTTGTTTTCATGAACAAAAGATTAAGTTTTAACATAAATCTCATGGACGATCTGTGTAATTTACTCTTTGTTTTATTATTGTAAACCGAAGACAAATTATTGAAAATAATAACCAAACCACGTAAATTAATAATTAACGGTTTGGCATCATTTTGTTTTCACGGTTTAGATTTTATCAAACATTCATAATGAAAAAAACAAAATATTTGATTAAAATATAGAAGTGATAATGTTTTAATAGTTAAAACCTAAGTGCTAACCTAATTTTAAAAAGTTGTAGCTAAAATCTACAAAAGTTGCATAGTCTAAAATCCTACAATTCGGTTGGTTTATTTTGTACCGATATCAAGTATAAATAGTAAACCAAATCATTCGATGCGGTTTAAGACTTCCTAAAGCAGCTAAAGAAATTGAGAAAAAACGATCATGAATGAAAATTAATAATCGGTTTATACGGTTTATCACGTACCCAGTAAGCAGCAGTGAAACCAGCAACTCCTGAAGAAAGATGAATAACATAACCACCCGAATAGTCGATTATTCCCATTGTAGACAACCAGCCGGTAGTAGACCAGATGGTAAACGCGCCAACTGTGTAGGAAAAGGTTAGCCAAAGTGGAACAAACAACATCCACGCGTAAAAGTTCATCCGTCCCAAAACTGCACCCGCGATCAGAATCAAAGTGATCGCGGCAAAAACAAACTGAAAAAACACCATAGTCGCGTTTGGAAACAATCCAAGAAACGCTGGTTGAAGAAGATATTTTTGCATAACCGAAGCATCGATTCTTCCCCATATCGGTACGAGTTTATCCCCGAAAGAAAGCCTATAACCCCATAACACCCAACACACGAGAACCATAGCAAAAGCATAGAGCGCCATAAAAGCCGAGTTGACAGCCCATTTCTTCTTAACCGCTCCACCATACAATATTATAAGCCCAGGGACACTCTGAAGGCCGACAAGCGTGGCAGCCATAAGCTGCCACGCGTTGTCGGCCTTGTTCATCCAGTCAGGACTGGCATCGTTAGGCAACAAATTCGGGGGAAATGCGAATGGTGTAGGTGGTGCGGGTGGTGCGGGTGGCGAACTCATGTCGATCTACTATGTGTATTGAAGCAAAGTGTTTAGTGATTTCTTCAATTTCATGAGTTTTTAAATGGAAGATATATACTGCATTTTTGAAAGGATCTATGGTTGATTCTCACGATAAGTTGTTAAATTCTATGTGAGATGTCAAATGTTATTTCTGTCATTATTTGAAAACGTGTGTTACTTTCAAAGATTCAAATAAATAGGAATAAGGTTAAGCCGATTAAAAGAAGTTTATTTTAATTTTCAGGTGAATTGTAGGGACATATTATATTGTATAGTATGCATTAATATTTTAAGATATAAAATGTAAGAAAACAGTGTGTTTGATATTCGAATTAGACTTGGAAAATATAGAGGTCTAATTTGAATATAATTGGGATTTAGTTTTTCTGAATTGGTTTAGACATTGGAGACCAATTTTAATTCAGATTTAGGCTTTCGTTACGGAGAGTTTCAGATTATTGTAAGAGTGTTCAATATTTAAATTAGACTCGAGAAAGTGACAATTCGAACTAAACTAAATTCAAATTCAGTTTTTCAAGTTGGTTTAGATACCAGCTTGAATTCAAATATTGATTTTCGTAAAGATACGAAGAGTCTCAAATCAAAATGACTCGAGAATCCAAGTTCAAGTTATGTATACTATTGCTTTTTTCTTATATAAAGTATCAAAATGACTCGAGAATCCAAGTTCAAGTTATGTATACTATTGCTTTTTTCTTATATAAAGTATCAAATTCTCTCAAATTAACTTGAATCAAGTTATAAAAAATTATTTCTCTTCTAGTTCAGCTAATTTATATTAACCTGAATCCAAACTGAATTTTAGTCAATTTTTTGAATTTAAGTTTAAATTCACTCAGAAAATCACGATTCAGAAAAAACAATAGCTTTAATCGATGTAGTATTATCGTTACCTGTTAGATATATGATGATACATTAATCAATTAAAATATATAGAAAGATTATAGATATAGAATGAATATTTAAGTTAGTAGCTATTGGATGTCTCGCTACGGTGTTATGGAATGTAATGTAATTAGCTGTCTAAAGGTATCGGTGACTACAATGTTTAAGTCCTTGTTGCATCAACATAGTGTCCCAACACTAACAAGAAACCAAGAGTTCCTTCATTCTATTCATTTTATCAGATATTTTAGTTTAATAAAACATTAATAAGCAAACGAATATACAATCTATGTCACACATGCATACAAAGTAAATCAAATGGTATATAATTAAGATCTTTTGAAATAATTGTAAATGTTTTGATAGGTAACTAAACTTGAAATAAGTACTTATGAATAAGTATATAAAAATGGATATTTATTCTCTGAAGTATATAGAATACATATCAGTTTTTTAAAACAGAAAATTAGGCCCTGTTTGATTCCTCTTACCACACATCTGACCACTGACTGGCTGACTCGATGCGTTTGTTGTTGCTGACCACCTCGTCTGACCCGGAATTGTAATCTGACCGACTCTTTTTTCTTGACATCGCTGACCAAAAACACGCCTAGCCCTTCCCCCCTCTAAACCCTAGATCTGTTGTTCCTCTCTTCCCCCCTCCTCTCCATCTGTTGCCCTCCCTCCGCCACATCCCTCCCTCCGT
>BJCM01084375.1:0-26612 GCA_018326385.1 Flaveria bidentis
ATATACTTGTAAACGTTTGAGACTTGTAAAACTTTGTCGAGGTTTGATTGTGCATTCTGTCTTACATCCCTAGTTTACTTTGTTTTCTAACTTACAATATGAATTGCCATCTTTTATATAATTATGTATTGAAAACTATGAAAATCTCACCAACATTATGTTGACCTTTTATTTTTAACATGTTTCAGGAAATACTCAAGCTTGATCGCCACTTTTGAAGTTGTTCACACCTAGGAATGGACCTAGTTAATTAAATGAATGAGCTTGTTATATTTCTTATTATGTTTTTTTTATTTGAGACTTATGTTTATAATGTACCTTTGAAACTTGTGAATAATATATTTGGATTTAATAATAGCGTTATGTGGCTGTGAATGATCTTAACTCTCACTCCTCGACGTTTCCGTCGTCAAGGTTGGGGTGTGACAATACATTCTTTCGGAATTTGCTCGAAAAATGCTCGTTCGAATTTTTGCTCGGTTGGAAACGAGCCGATCGGCTCGATTCGGTTTGTAACCGAGCCAAACATGAGTAAAGGTCCGCTCGGTTTGGTTCAGATCGAATTAATATGTATATATAGTTTATACGTAGCACTCTAGTAGATTTCACCCATTTGATACGAATATATAATTATATTTATGCATAATTGATCAATCAACCTAATAAAAAATTCTACATTAAACATTCAAGTGAAATTCTAAGCCGTTAAGAGATATTTTTTCGATCATCTCCCGCTCACACTGTTATCTATAATATGTTCTTCGCCTTATCGGATACAACTTTAACTTCATCGTTAGCCACAACGTATTGTCATCCATGAAAATATTATGTAATGAAATGTGACTGATTTTTAAGCCATCAAACCTTATTCGTTGCAGTATAAATCGTATGACACACAAAATAATTGGGTTGTATAAATTGTTCGCCGCTCGTTTACGCTTGCTCAACGCTCACTCGAAAATTTAACGCTCAAAAAATACTCATTCGATTTTACACTCGGTTTGTAAACGAGCCAATCGGCTTGGTTCGGTTTGAAAACGAGCCAAACACGAGCAAAGATTTGTTTGGCTCGACTCGGCTCGTGAATAACCCTACCTTAAGGTACAACTAGACAAACACAATTAAAATTAAACTTTAAGAAAATGGTTATAAAATAAAATTAAAAAAAAGATAAATTGCATGGTGATAGTAGACGTGGGTTGTGCAGTTATATTGTGGTTTTTTATTCCATCATGGAGCTTCAGTTTACTACGTCCGGTTGTCTACCCGTTCATCTCATATGACTCATAAACCGATCTTGACCCGTTTATAAATCCAATACGTTTATCGCTAACACTTAGATGTGAGACTATGTGTCGATTTTAAAGAAAAGACGAGGTGAAGAAACATGGGTTATGAGAAAATCTAATCAACCCAACCAGCCCCGTTCTTTGTTTTGTATGACCCATCTTAACCCGTTAATCATTTTTCCTAGTTTTAGAATTGCCCAACTTAACCCTTTTGTAATATAGCTTAACTCAATTTAACTCATTACTTTATTATTACTACCCAAATGTACTCACTTGAGTCTAAATTGTCAGGTCTTGTTAATACGATAATTTGTATTGAGTCAAATGTGATGGCTTCACACCTTACAATGCAAATAATTTTTAAAAAAAATTTTAAGCCCCTTAAAAGTTCTATTTTAACACTTTGAGCTTAACTATATACACTCTTTATACTTCTATTTAGTTATTTTTTTATTTTTTTTTACACTCTCACAATTATTTATTTGTTTTTTAAAATTTTAAATATAATATTATGATATTCAAAGCTTAACTGCTACGAAAAGCTTATTTTTAATTACGTTTCAATTTGAATTTCATTTGAAGCGAAATTATATGTCATAATATTCTTTTCGTTAAATGTTATGTTTCTTTTCATTGCGTCGCTTCTATTTTTATCAACGCTTTGACACTGTTTATAATGTATTTTATATGAACATTCGAAAATGATCAACGCACGGCTTTGTGACGGTTTGGTTTTTTATATAAAGTTTCAATGTTTTAAACGACATTCAGTTTTTGTTTTTCTTACCTTCAATGTGAGGGCTCGATACAATATTCTAGCGTTAGTTTTTTCATAGTTTTGCCCCGCCGCAATGCGAGGACGTTAATATTACTATTCGGCTAAAATATGATTTTGTATTTGTCGTAAAATGGACGTCCTCGTCTAGCAAGTCCAAATGGTAAGATGTTTTACCAATTTAATACTCTTATCCCCGCGGTAACATTTAGGCACAGATTTAATATATGCGACAATGCAAGTAATAATATGAAGCATTTGTTTAATATACTTTTATAGCTTTTTTTTACCGGTTATCATTTATGTAAACATGATTTATATAACCAGATAAGTTATTACACAGTAAAAATGAAATACAAAGAACTCTGGAATAATAAGCTCCGGACAAATAAGTAGTTGCGGTTCTTTGTAATTCATTTTACAAAAAAAAACTCATAACCCAACTACACACGGTAAGGGTATCATGAAACAATTTTATAGTTGGTTTTTGTCGTATAATACTTTTGAACAGTTTACAAATCAAATTACATCCAGTTTGTAAATCCCAATTCAAACCTAAGAAAATGAAATTCGTATCTTGACACCATTCTATATAAATATGATATCGTTTTCTACTAGTACTAAATACGACAGGCAGCATCTGTTTAAAACTTCTTATAAATTTTGAATTTCTTCAACTCTGTTATGTCGTTCACAAGTTAGTTAATGATGTGGGTTATCATAAGATATTGAAAAAACTTTGTTTTCTAATTTTAAAGCGGTCATTAAATTATCAAAAATCTAAAACAATTTTTTTTCTGACATGTAAATATGTATCCAATTCAAAGCAATCATATACTTTATCATTTGTCACATGGGATTTACTTAATGAGCAATAATGCAAAGGCATGAATCTAGTGATTCCTGTAGAATCAATCGAACATAGGAAATTAAGTTCACAACTGTTTATAAGTTTTAAAGCCTAATATTAATTATTCTTTTTCTTTTTTCACATTTCTAAACAATGACGTTAAAGAGTAATACAATTTACATGATTAAAACAAGGTTGAAGATTTCTTAAATTGTATTTGTCAAATGCGGTTGTCGTAGTGCTCAAACAACAAACTCTCTAGAATCATGAACTATGTCATTCTATCCTGAACCTATTTACTTCGAAATTCTAAATATCTTCGATCACTGACCTCAAGCTAAGTTGCCTTTCACCACCTTGTAATACGTTTCTGTAAGTTTTCTCAAAGTCAAATATGAATCTGGTTAGATGACATGCCACAATTCTTGCATCAAGCTAGGTTCAAACCATTTGACATTTCATATACATCTAATTAGTTTGCTTTTTAGTTGTATGATCTTCACAATTTTAGCACAACACACTCAATACCTATTGATAATAACATGATAAGATGATTTAGAAAAATAAAAAAAGGTCTAAACTTGAAATTTTACGACTATGAGCCGCTACCAACCGTCAAAAAAACAATCAAACGGTCTTAAACCATTGCAACCAATTCCTCAACCCGGTTTCTAGCCAAGAATCTCCATACGGAATTACCGATCTTAATCAGCAGTTCCTATCAGTTCCAAACTAGTTCCACTCAAAACAGTCTCAATTTCAGTTTCAAGTTGGGTTAAAAACTAATTCCAGATCTATTTTGATCTGTAGATTCAATTCAAAATCACTCCGACTTGGTTACTCAACTCGCCCATATTACCACACATCACCTCTCTATGGACTGCATCTTTAAACAAACGTGAATTTAGAGCATTTGGGTATATAAGCAAAAGTCAACAAGGCTTACAAAAGTCAACATACATGAAACTCTTAATGGTGTTATGATAAAACAGAAATGCTACAATCTTAGAGAGTCATTTTAAATTGAAACTTCAGATCAACACAATGTGAAGAAATTGATTATTATTAATCAGCATCCATTTCTTCCAATGCAGCTTTAGCAGCTTCTTTTGCTTCCTCCAAAAGTGCTTCTGGAACCTACACAAAAATAAATGCAAGTCTAAGTAGGATAAATTGGTCTGGTCATTGGAGTCTTTGTAATTTGTGTCAAGTTCTCTATTTAATAAAAGAGTCGGACCAAAAGTTTTGATCGAAACAGTTGTGTTCTTTACTGTTTCTGTTCAGTTAAGGGTTGTGCCATCAAATAAATGGATAGGTTTGTCAGGTAGTTTAAAACATTATCTCAGATAAATTTGAGATGAGCCTTGATGATTTAGAGCTATCTCAAAAGGACTTGAGATAAAGCCTAACATGTAGGAGTAGATTAACTTATGGGCAAGGTTAATCATCTATATATATATTTTTTCTTCGTTTTTTGTAAGTTTTCTATCAATCAATTGGAGAAGGGATTTCCAACACTCTGTTTTGTGACTTTAATCTGGTACCAATTACTTCACAATCAAACGTCATTAGGCCATATAAAATAAAGCTAGGCAGTGTTGAGTCTGAAACTGCTTAGAATACACACACACTATTTCATGCACATAATTAAAAAAGAAAACAAAAAACAAGAGATTTAACGTGGTTTGATTGGTGTGAGCTACATACACAGGCTGCAAGTCTGTAATGATTGGGTATTTTATTATTCTGTGCTCAAGGAATTACCTATGATCAGTAATATATATATATATATATATACACACACACACACTAAACAAGATTAGGGTAAACAAGTGAACAGGCTGGGCTAGGGCTGGCTGCCCTTGCATGTGCCCTTGCCTAGGGCTAGCAGCTCTAGCCAAAGCCTACACATCCCAATAGGAAGAAGCTTGAAGCTTTCAGTTTTGGGAGGGTAGCACCTTTGTTTTGCATGTGACCTTCTTTTTGTGCAGGCTACTGTAAAGAGGGAGGGTATATTGGCCCCTCAAAATTCGAGGTTTCTAATGTTCCAATATTGTCATAAGTGTACACCTCAAAAAGGTTAATTTCCTCACCCACCAACCGACACCTTATGGTTTTTTTAGTTTCTTTGATTGCATACATAAGGCGGTCTTTAAAGGTTTTTATATATTGTCATGCTTTTATATATTTTCTAATTAAGATTTGACAAACCCTAATAATACCCTCCTAAAAATTCACATTTCCATATACATCCTTCCAAGTGTCCTTAATATCATATAAACCGTCTTAAAACACTACAAAAATATTCTATTTACCCATTCTCTAGCAAACAAAATAAAAGCAGTCCTTATTACGCCCTGAATAAAGATATACGTGTTTGAGATATTTCACAATAACAATGATGTTTTCCAATTTAAATACTATGAAATGAGTAATTATAGTATTTTTAGTGTTTTAAAAGGGGAAATACGATACTACGAAATTCTGACATATATGAAACTAGTCTTTTTTAACTACTCGATTCCATATAAGCACAATGAAAACAAGATCTAGACTAAAGAGTACTTGAAAGAACTTGTTATATTGCAAGATTAGAAAAATAATGGTGGTAAGTACTATTATTTACCTTCTGGTGCTGGCGGTTCGATTCATCACAAACCCAACTCATCTCCAATTCAAATGTTTTGTCCTTTGCCTCGTCATGTACTCCATAAATTCTGCTCAACAGTATCACATAGTAAAATAAACTGATAGAAAACTTTTTAACTTGTACAAATGTCAAGAGCATAAAAAGAATGTTATACATCGGAGAGAATAATTAGAGACTCTAATAATAATATAAGGATCCAAACGATATAACAAAATTTGTTCTTAACATGGCTAAAGATTAGTGGCAATAAAATAAACCATAGGAAGGACTTCAAATATGTTTGTTACCTTAAACCATTTCATCGATATATGCTATAAGAGATTGATTAAAAATAACAACAAAGACTTCGTTTAAAAGAGGCATAAAGGCTTGAAAGCAATCATTAACTATAAATATAAATGTCAAACTAAATTTGTTAAATTCTGACTAACTGCATAGTGATCTCAGGTCTCAACATACATACAGAAAGAGTTTAAGAATGATAACTATTTTTATCTAGATATGTGTTTAAGAATGATTGACATTTCAAAGTAGAGAAATAAACTCACATTTTCGCTACTTCAATAACACCCTGACGACAGGTAAGCTCAGAAAGCTTCAGCTTTTCAATCTCGCTGCAGTTGAAAATTTGCACCCCATATCAGCAACACAAAAAAAAACCATTAAGACGCAAACAAAGATAGTCATACAATAGAAAACAGTTATAAACCAAAAGATCATACATGAGCGGCCTATCATCATAATCATGTGCTTTTACACTTATTATGATCAATTGATTATAATGTAGAATTAGTGGAGTCTGAACTCCTATAATATAAACGAAAACTAAAAGCAAACACTCATATTGTTGCAGAACATAATAAAACTTGAAAAAAATAGTCAACTTGATCAACAAATTTCAAAGCAAACACTCATATTGTTACAGAACATACAAAATTGCATTCTAAAAAAAACTTGGGATTAAAAAAAAAAAGAAGACTTCACTTACGTCTTTGCAGCTTGTCTGCCCTTCCCGATTGCAGTACCAAAATATCTCTACAAAAAATGCAACACATAAACAATAAAACAAACACATTACACTACTGAAGTTCTGAAGTACAGACATTCTTCGTTCTCAGGCTAAAAACATAATGTTAACCAAAAGTGCATGAAAGCTAGTAGGGTTTTTATCATAAAATAGCACTGCAATTTATAGCGTTTCACTTTAGCACTTGTACTTCTTTTGTAAAACTGTTCAAATTTAGTCGGTTGGTTACCTCTAGCCTCCTAAACCAGTTTCGTTGCAGACTTGGCAGTCCTCATGAGCTTATTAATAAAATATTGCTGAAGCGGCAACAAAAATTTTAAATTATTTAATTCCATCAAGTTCTTGCTCAACGGCACACATGCACTGCCAAGTAAGCACCTTAATTTTAAACTTCAATTGTTTACATGTAAGTAATGTTATCAAAGAAAATAAACGTACGCTACACGTAATCAAAGACACCAATATAACCAATTACCGGGTAACCGAATGACTAAATAAGATCATTTTGCAAACATGAATGATTTAATTGGCACTTTAAATTTTATTGGTACGAGTAATAAAATGTTAACACTAGAACAAGTACAATGCTACTTAATTACAAAACCCCAAATTAGTACAAATGAATAATTTTGAAATTGCTGATATTTATGATCTACGCTACCAACAGGATGGTAACTCACATAGGAAACACCAGAAGGTTCAACCATATATAATTGTGGTCCATCACGATCATAACCTCCAAGAATCACACCAGATCCAAAAGGTCTGCAGCACAAATACTACTCTTAGGCTCTTAACATACAATAATGATATATTTTAAAATATCTTTGCAAATTTGGAAGTAATAGAAAATGCTTTCAAGAAACCTGAGCCACCAATAAAGTGTGCATAGATGCACATAACTAGCAACACGATCAGCAAGTTCTTTAATTGGAATAGGTTCACCATAGGTACTGCACAATTAGTAAAACTATTGTCAGGCTCAGCACACAGTTATCACAGAAAAAGAAAGACGGTGAAATATTTCAATGTCTCAATATTAGTGGCTAGTGTTTGAAGGTGCATTGTCCACATGCTTACAGCAAGATAAACTAATGTAAACCAATAAAATTGCTACATCTAACCCAATCAAATGTAATTCATGATGGATTTTCTTTATCTAAATAACAAGTGTGTGTTTGCTTCTAGGTTAGCTATTACAAGAAATAATCCATATGGTAAGTGGGCGAACGAAAATAGAGTATGGCATGTTCACTATTCCTACAAAACTTTGGTTTTACATAAGCTAGTTACCCTTATTTGGAATAATAGAACCTAAAATACTCTGATAGGTAAACTAACACAAATTACATAATTTCTTGCAAACGTCTATTACTTATTTGTTCTAATTTCTGTGATAGACTCTTTACTAACAAACACATAATCTTCTATCGGTCTAAACTCCCTATATGCATATCCAATAGGCGTTTTGCACTTGTGCTTCACAATCACAATATGCTTAGCTTTAAAAAAACAGCCTTGACCCAACATATTATAAGCTCAAACAAAGTCTACGACCATATGTAATCTGATACTGTCACATTAACACACTCATACCCCATCAATCAGAGTTTATACAAGACCCAACTTAAGACCTCTCTCCAAAAAGTTATATCAAAAGATAGTAATAGAAAAAAGGGCATGTAAACAGAATTGGAATGTGAGATGACCTTTCATAGTTGTGGGCTTCAGATTTGGCTCTAGCAACAATCTGCCTCCCATCTGCAGCTAATCCAGCTACACCCTGTATCAGGTGACATCAATTAAAACACTTTCTATTTTTCTAGCAGCTACCAAAATCCTGACAAACAAACTACCAAATGAAGAGTAACTATAAACACTTTCACTTGCTTATTAAAAGTATTTCAAAAACACACATATATTTGGCTCACAATCAAGTTTCAACTCCTTAAAGTAGCATAATCAAACATGAACAAGCATAGCTGACCTTCAAAGCAAACAAATACAGCAACAATACAACAAACTGAGAATCAATTTATCACTCACCATCCCGGCATGACGATGCACCGAGTGGATTCTCCGATTAGATCCAGACAACATCATCTTCGACGCAATCAGCTTCTCCACGCCCTACAATCCACAAATCACTCAAAATCATTCAACATAAACAACAAAACGCTGAAAATTTTCAAAGTGAAAAGTAAAGGCAGAAGAATTACAATAACAATGCCGTCTTTGCATTTGATGCCGACGACGGTGCCGCTGTTGTCGACGGCTTTAGCTGCATACTCGATCTGGAAAACCCTACCGTCCGGCGAGAAGGTTGTGACCGATAGATCGTATCCTGTGCCTATGCTACTCATCTTCTTCTAGGGCTAAATTGGTGCTACTGTATTTTGGGTTATACTGGTTTCTCCTGCGATCGGAGCAAGGTTATAGCCTTATAGGCGGAGTGGTTTTCTTTTGTCTCAAGAAAAGAAATGAGATTTTAAAAAAGAAAAAGAAAAAAGAGTTTGGAAAACCTAATAATTGCAAAGGAATACGACCCCAACAGGTTTGTGTTCATGTTTGTTTATTTAATTTTTACGGAACGTGAACATAAATACGAACATGTAATCGGATATGGTTTTTTGTTCATGTTTATTAAGAAAATAATAATGTTCATGTTCGTTCATATTCGTTCGTTAAAAAGATAAATCAACACTTCACGAACATAAATGAACACAAATGAACAATAATAAATTAATATAAATGAACAATAATAAACAAACATAACTGAACACAAAATAACAATGTTAAATGACCATTTTGAAACTTTTAATTGTATTAGTGGAAATTGAAATCTCATTAACTTATAGGTTACTAGTATTATATTAATATATTAATATATATATATATATGAACATAAATGAACAAACATAAACGAACGTAAACGAATATATATGGACAAACATAAACGAACGTTCATAAACGTAACAAAACATGTGTTCAAGTTTGTTCGTTTAATTAAAGGAACACAGATTTTTGTTTATGTTCGTTCATTTACTAAATAATCGAGCATAAACAACCTTCCCGCCAAATAGTTTATGAACATCGGTTCATTTACAAGACTACAGGTCGGTTAATCGGTTTAATCAGATTAACCTAATCTGATACTAAAAATAGTATGAAGACTACTAAAAACATTATTGTATGTTTAAAAAATGAGAGTAAATCCATGATTTACAATGATTACTCTTTTTCTCAAGTTACGAAGATTAAGCTAATTGTTATCACCAAACCCTCAATTAAAATACAGTAGTACTTACAAGGAGTAGTCTGTGAAATTATTATCAGTGCTCGCGTTAAATCGTGTTGCTCTAATATGTATATCCATCTTAGCATGCTTTTGCCCATGGATGGAGTTGTTTTAAAGATATGTTTTTCATATTAGAGTCATATGCGTTGATGTAATGTGTATCGGCAAATGGTTGAAGATGTATATCATGTATACGTCATATTTGTCTTTACATAGAACCAAAGTAGTCCTCTATGTTATGTGGTTGGAGTCCAATTAAAAGGGTTGTAAGTTGTATTATCTAAGCCTCGCTAGTGAGTTACCATTAACATATGCATCAACATGATGTATGTGACGTGATGTTTAACCACACCATATGTGACAACCTAAATTTTGGTTTATAACTTCATAATACTCAATGATGATAATAAATAGTCCTTCTAACATGTCACTAAATATTCTTTCATATAGAATTATGATTTTGACTAAAATGATAACTATTGATTTCTAAGGGAAAAAGATTTTACAATTGTAAAGTTTAGACGTAAACATCCAATTTTAAAAGTTGAAGGGGGCACTAGCATATTTAGAAAACTTGAACTGCACATTGATTATGTCTCTTCTAAGCTGTTGTAGTAAAATTTTAGGCTTGGAGCAATGGTCTATAAATTATCAGAACCTTATTTTAATAACAATTTGTATACAATCCTACTTCAACGATGACATCTAAAAACAACCATGAGTTTTTCCTTTGTATTGGGCCCCCAAATGGTTATGTTGTCCTTGTTTGTGTGTGTGTTCGACCATCAACAAGAAGAAAATCTTGGTAAATAATCAAATTGAGGATGGAATTAAATCCTCTTCATTACCTAAACTTCATTACTATTTAATGTTTATGATCTTTATTTTCATTATCAGTGGGTGTTACAAGCCCTCTTTCTATAACTTTGGTATAGTTAACAATCTTTTGGTGTAGGCTGAAATACTTGTGTGAATGACTAATCTAATGTATCAAATGGCTTATCACTACAATGATTAAAATTCTTAAACTTTTAGTTTCAACATGATAAATTCAAGAAGATAACAATTTTGGGTCTTTATGAACTCTGACCTAAAATCTCAAATAAGATCAGCATTAAATGTGTTTTGACTTGAAAATTTGGGTTGTGATTTGATTATAAAGCATGTTCTATGTTATTTTTGGCTCAAATGACAAAAATAATGTATAAAAAAATTTGTTTGATTAAAACTGGCTTTGTATAGTAAGGCGGATACATTATGCAGTTTGAACCATTTCAAATAGGTCGAACAAAGAACTTGGTAGTTTCCATGTTTATTACATGTTGATTTAGGGTGAGAGATCCTGAAATCCTAATGGATATAATTGGGATGTGTAAAAAAAACAGTTTGAAAAAAAGCAAAAAAAACCCAACTGGTTTGAAAAAAAAAACGATCTGAGCCAAACCGATTCCTTACCCGACCCGCACCGGTAGTTTGTATACGGGTTTGTAACCCGACACCGAAAACCAGTTTTTGTAAAACCATTACCGATTTTCTAGAAAAATCAGTTTACAAACCGGTCCAAACCGATTTGAGCGATTTAAGGATCCTTGATGAAAAATCAGTTTGTACATATTAAAAAACGGTTCAGTTTTTACACCTTTAGACATAATTATGGTGAGATAAATGGTAAAATTGTAAGAATTAGTCTTATGGTTTTTGCGATACTGGTGAAGGGGGTCAATGCAACAGTTTCACAAGGCTGTAGAGACTTGGAACATTTAACAGATCAAACAGAGAACTAGCTTAATGGTGAAACAAAGAACAAAAGTAAAGAACAGAACAAGAACAAGAACACAAGTATTTGATTTTCAAGAATGTTGTATATTACTCTCTAGTTCTTTTACAAATTTTACAAGGCTTAAAAAATAATAATTAGTACTTGAGATAGTTTATACTACATCCTATAATTGTAGTTGGTCATACTTTGAATACTAGTTGGAAACACTAATCTTGACAACAAGATCAATATAAAGTCAAAAGGTAGATTGTCTTTTGACTAATGACTATGACACGTCATAGTTCACATCCTTTAGACTTTAATCTACAGATAACAGATGTATTAACTTTTCACCAACTCATATAAGTTGGTGAGTATTCAGAGATGGCATTGGAAAATGGTTCCACTTTTGTCAAAGTGAGTTAGAGAAAGCACGTCTTCTTTGTTTTCGAAAGAAATCAGTCTCTTAGCTTTGGAAGACTTTGTGTTAAAGCTTCGAATGACTTCATCTTTGGTTTCGAAAGATTTGATACTTAGTGTATTTCATTGAATTGTATCAAATCTTCCCAAGTAACTTTCCTTTTACTTCACATTTGCATGCTAAGAGCTCTTTGGTAACATTTTTTGTAGCATCACCCTGGGTAGAACTCCCAATTTTTGCGATTATATGTAGGACTTTCTCCCTATTTTTGGTAGCATCACCCTCTTATATAGGAGAGTTAATGGTTAGGTCCACCAAATACACAAATTCTTATGGACCTGGTTGAGTTTGCCTAACAAGTCTCCCAGCTAACTTGCCCTATCTCAAGTTGTTGATCAATTCTTGTCTTTGTAAGGTAGCCACCTGATATTTTAAGTGGCTACCTTACAAAAACTCCCCTCATATTAATCAGAAGAATTATGGGGGGATGAGAGAATAGAAAAAAAGTCTTCTTTCTCACCACCATCTTGGGGTTCTTGGTTGCTAGTTTTCCACTGCAGCATTACAACATTAAGAGAAGTGTCAATGGGTTGTGCTGTTAGGGTTGAGGTCTTAATTATGTAATCGCTTTCAAAAGTAAAAGAGCATATTCCATATGGACTTTCTGAACATGTTTAGGGAAGTTCACCTCAGTTAGGGGTGGATCATCTAGGCTAGATATGGGTGATTTAAGAGTACTCATCTCTCTTTAAGCAGGAGAGGAGAAGAAAGAATCATGGTACTCATTAAAACCCATCCTTATCATAATAGAATTAGAAGTCAGAGATAGGTTGGTTTAAGTCTATAGGCTGGGGGTGGTAGCTTTCCCCTTAAGGCTAATCACTTAAATTTTAAGACTTAAAGTTAAGGCTTAAGGCTTGGGCAATGAGCTCATCAGGTTGAGCATGAGGAATCTCAACACTGATCAAAGAAGTAAAGGGAGTGATCTGCTCCTCATAGGGAGTGGGAGCTCTTGGTTCCATGTCCTTGTGCATTGGTGGTTGTATGGGGACATGCTCAATCTAAAGAGATTAAGTGGGTGTTCTTTTGGATTTTCTTATGTAGGTGATGGTTATTTATGGTTGTGTGGGTGGTTCAGATGTAGAAGGTGGGGGTTCAACATTAGTTGGTGCTGCTAAGTTGTTACCTTAAACAATAAGCTCTAAAAGTTTTTAGACCAGGAATGTTTCTACCCCTAAGAAGTCAACCATTATATTTCTCATGATCTTAAAGATGTTGGGCTTCATCTATCTCAATTTAAGGGTAGCGCATGTTCCCCTTAACTATGAGCCTAGTTTACAGTTAAGAATTTGTTGAACATATCTAGTGAACATGTAGTACTCTAAGGAGCCCAAGTTAGCAAGCAGGTTTGTATAGACAAACTAGGAATACTTGAACTTGACCCCTTTAACCATTCCATCATCTAGTATAAATTCTCAAGAATCTGGTACCATCCTCTAGTTTGTTAGATAAATAGTGTATAATGACATGGAGTAGGTACTTCCACTGGTAAGAGACCTTAACCTTTTTGAAGGTTCTGACTGTGAAGTCCCCTTCATAGCTCATCTACTAGAATTACTCATTACAACAAATTTGGGGAAGGATAGATCGCTTTTTCATCATCCAAACTTAAACGAGTTGATTGTGGCTTGGTGATGACAATTTTCCTTCCTTGCACTATGGCGGACAGTGCATTCTCACTATCCAAAATCACCTTTTAGCAGGTCATCCAGAACTCAAGTAGTTGTTCTTCATACAGTGGAGAGTCTATTATAAGTACGATGAGGTAGGATGATTGGCTAAAAAGTATCCAACATCTGAGAAACCTGGATCTTTCTCTATGCCAATAGAGCAACTTGATTATGTTGTCTATGTAAGTGCATGGAAAAAGTTGGTTGGCTTCGGGGTTTAGGGTTGGCCATTTGAGAAAGCTTTGGAGTGAAGAAAGCAAATAACAAATAGGGTTTATGGGTGAACTTAAGGTTAGAACTTTTGCAGATGAAGAGGAAGAAGAAAGATTGGGAACCGTTATAAGGATATATATATATATACACGATAGGATCTGATACAAAGTTAATGCAAAAGCATAAACTTTGAAATCCGAATATCGGTCTCACCTTTGAAAAAGTGCCCAAAAATATAGTTTTCTTAGAAGTAGAAAATCTTCTCAAGGTAATTTGACTTAAAAAGTTTTAAGAAAACTTCCGAAGCCAATTTGACTTCGGGAAATATTCTTTAACTTGATAAGAAAATTGCTTTGGAAGAAAAATACTTAAAGTATTTTACTTCCGAGATATATTTGGTTTCGTAAGATATTAAACCTCAAAAGTTTTATTCAAATAAAGCTTGCGAGACTTAATTGATTTTGAAAGAATATTTTCCTTCAAAACATATAAGTTTTTAGAAGCACATTTAAGTTTCAGAAGATATATTAGAATTTCTTCCGAATGTAAATTTCTTAGTAAGTAGTTATTAATTTTAAAGACATTTTTTTTTTGCAAAGTCAGCCTAATATCTTTTGAAAGAAATTATATCTTAATTTCTTATAATTCTAAGTAATATCATTTTGGAAAAATTTCTCCCAAGATAAATTGGGCTTATATGAATGATGATATAGACAACTTAAGACACATATCTGAAAAATAATCTTAAATTTAATTTTAAAAAATCTACTCAAAGTTAATCATCTAACTGATAGAAGATACTTAAATCTTTGTTAATCAAAAGCTTTTGTGAAAAGATTAGCATATTATTCATTTATATTAACTTTTACTAGTTTTATCAATTTTTGTTACAAAATTATCTCTTATCTAATGATACCTTATGTTGATATGTTTTGTCTTTGAGTGTTGCACATGATTCTCTGTAAGAGAGATAACAATGTTGTTGTATATGTGCATAAGAGTATCTTTGAAGTTAAATCCATAGTTCGGCATCTGATTCTGAATCCAAAGAACTTGAGCACAATAGCTTGCAGCAGAAATGTATTCAGCTTAACAGTTGATGCAAGCACACAAAATTGTTTCTTGTATTGCCATGATACTATCCTTCCACCAGGAAATTAACATCCCTTTGATTTAGACTTTGTAGTCATGTTGTAGCCACCATAGTCACTATTTGTATAAGCAAATAGATTGAAGTCAAAATTATTTAAATGCCAAAGACCTAGTTTGGGAGCTCCTTTGAGGTATCTAAGAATCCTTTTGACAGCAACCAGGTGTGACACTTGGGGTTGGCTTGATATCTTACACGTATGCATGTTGCATACATGATATTAGGCATGTTGGCTGTGAGCTACATAAAAGACCCACTCATAGCCCTGTAGAGATGTTAATCAACACACTCCCTCTCAAGATCAAGTCATAGAGAGTGGTTTCTAGTTATGTGTGTTTTAGCAACCTTGCACTCAGTAAGATAAAATCTGGTAGTTATGTATTGCACATAATTTGACTGGTTTATGAAAATACCATTGTCAACCTACTTTACTTAAATTCTTATAAAGAAATTGAGTCCCCCATAACACTCATCTCAAATCTATTATTCATCAGCTTCTCAAAGTCTTTGCAAAGCCTTCAATTAGTTGACCCAAAGATGATGTTATCTACATAAACTTGAACAACATTAAGTCTTCACTGTTCCTTTGATGAAGAGTGTGTCGTCAATAGACCCAAAGATGATGTTATCTCATAAGTCTTCATTGTTCCTTTAATAATTCAAATGCAGCCTTTTTCTTTTCTCCCCACACATAAGGTCTGTCTTTTTGAGTTAATTCTGTGAGTGATTGAGCTATTCTTAAGAAATTTTCTATGAATCCCCTATAATATCCTGCCAATCCTAAAAATTAACGTAACTCTGTTGGTGTCTATGGATCTTCCCATTTCTTAACAGCTTCTATTTTTGTTGGATCAACATGTATTCCTTGTTGATTAATTACATGCCCTAAGAATTGTACTTCTCTTTTCTAAAATTCACATTTTGAAAATTTTGCATACAGTTTCTCCTTCTTCAATAGTTCTAAAATCATTCTTAAGTGCTCTTCATGATCTTCTTTACTTTTAGAATAAATTAGGATGTCATCTATGATTTGAGTCCTATAGTTGGTATGCTCATGTTTAAGAGTTCAAATATTTTCTCTAAATCTTCAATTTTAAGTTTGTAATCATTTTCAGCTTTTTTGAAATCAGATTTTAAGATATTTAAAGACTCAAGATCATATCTTATCTCTAAGTTATAGGACCAATATCTGTTAACTTTAGCAATACATTCAGGTGTACAGAGATGTTCCAATACCTTGGCTTCTTCATGGTTAGCCATTAGTTCTTGATTTAGAGATGCATCATCCACTTGAAAGCTACAGTCAAAGCCTCCTTCTTCAACAATAACTGCAGCTTGCTGCTTTGGCTTCTCATTCTGGTTGGCTTTGTCGGTGTAGTTTGGTCTAGTTTATGTTTGGCCACCATTTGTCCTTGGTGCCTTGCATTCTTTAGCAAAGTGTCCCATTTGGCTATAGCTGTAACATTTCACCTTACTCTTGTCCAGCCCAAACTTTCCGCTAGCTGCATTTCTAGGAAACTTTCTTCTTGTCCTCTTATAGAATTTCTTAGCTCTATGAGTGAGAAGAGCCATTTTTTGAGTTATCTCCATGTACTCCAGATCACCCGGATGGATACAATCAAGATCTTTAAGGGTGAAAAGAAAGTTGCCAGTGCTTTTATTAGCTGACACAAAAGCTTGTGAAGAGCTTGTATCTTGGAATGGACTTCCATGAGTGTAACTCTCCCTTAGTGTCTCCAGAAAGGTGATGAAAGGACACTTTTGTGAATTTTCAGGGTAGTAGATAAGATCATGTTGTCGTTCCTTGCAATCCCTTTTAACCACATGAAGGGTTGAACTCAGTTGATTGCTGGAGTTACCAAATGTACTTTGAATGTTCATCTCCATCTGGTATCCACTAAGAATACCATACAACTCTGTAAGAGTGAGAGTCTTAAGGTTCTTAGTTCTCTTGATAGAAACATAATAATGTGTCCATTGTCTAGGAAGAGAGGACATGAAATGTTTCTATTTTCAAGGATTACTCCAACATCCATTAGAGTATCCACAATCTCAACATACCTGAAGTATTGTTGAGTCATGGTTTCACATGTTTTAGAGGTGAAGTTTTCAAACTGCTTCTTCAAGAGGTCCTTCTTGTTTTCTTTTCCTTCAGTGGACCCCTCATACATGAGCTTCAATGCATAACATAGCTACTTGGTAGTTTTTTACTTCCTGAAGCCCCTGTATATGGAGTTTGGAAAATTAGTTTGGAGGGCAGTCATGGCTTTCTGATCTATATCTTCCCGTCTTCTTCAAAATAGCCAGCCACATCATTTGGAATCATACCACCACTAGTAGCAACCAAAGAGGTGCTTGGTATGTGATGTCCAGAGACAACATATTCCCACATCTTGGAGTCTTGAGACTTGATAAAGCCTTCCACTCTTTGACACCAAGTGTCAAAGTTTTCAGGAGTGATCAGTAGGTACTTTGTCATGGTTCCGATTTCCATATCAGCCTTTGTGAGAGTTGAAATTTGAGATGTTAAGTATTTTGTCAGACTAAGGTATCTAAGACGGTAAGATCTTACAATCAAGAGCCTGGAATGCTCTGATACCAAATACAGGACCATTTAACGGATGGTCAATACACTTAGTCTCACAATGAGGAGAGTTTAACAGATCAAATAGGGAACCAGGACTTATATTATGATACTATGAACACAAGTAAACAAGAGACAGAAACTTAAGAACACAACAAAGTAAAAGTTTTCAAGATTGCAGTATATTGCTTCTCAAGTTCTTTTACAAGTGATACAAAGCATAAGAATAAGATACAAAGACTTGAGACACTTTATACTACATCCTACAGCCAACCATACTTTAAAGGCTAGTGGGAAACACGAATCTAGACAACAATAAGATCAATGTAATGTCAAAAGATAGATTTGTCTTTTGACTAGTGAATATGAAATGTCATAGCTCACATCCTAATATATTACAAAAATGATAAAAGTAAATAAAGTAGAAAGTTACACACTCAAGACCTTAATATACAGTTACAAAAAGCATGTACCATTCACCAACTTGTATAAGTTGGTGAGTATTTAGAGTTGCAGCGGAAAGTTTGTTAGTTTTATGAAAAATACATCAGAGAAAACATGTTCTTCAAAGTCTTCGGAAGAAATCAGTCATCACTTCATTTGGCTTCGGATGACTTTGTCTTTGAAGCTTCGAAAGACTTCACTTTTGGCTCCGGAAGATATTGGTCTTGGCTTTGGAAGATTTCATACTTAGAACATTTTCTTATGCAGAGTATGAAACTTTCGAAGCAACTTCTACTTAGTACCAAGTACATGCATGTAGGAAGCACTTGGATTGTTTTGGATGCATCAACCTTTCTATAAGCCATACGTGTTGCTTTCCTTTCAGACATGTAACATAATGGTTATCACTTGTAAACTCTTTCTTTGGCATTCTAGTTACCAAATCATTCTTAGTTAATTTATTCATCTTAAAGTTTACATGACACATTATTACATGCTAGAGGAAAGACTTATCACTATTGGTTTTAGATAGAAAGAAAGAAACTTAAATTGATGGGGATGCTTCCTGCAAATATATTTTATACATGTTTCATTTCCTAGGAGCTCTGAGTAGGATATGCTTTGAAGGAATGACCACTCTAGGCTTAAGAACAATGCACTCATGCTTAGTAAAGAGCATGTTATGTCTCTGGTCACAAACTTCAGATACACTCAAGAGATTATACACAAGCTCCTTAATATAGTTTACCTTCTTAATGTTGAGCTTACCATTTGTGACTGTGCCCCTTCCATTAATGTAACCACCTAATTCTCCTCTAAAAACAACTGGTCCTCCATCAATTCTTTTAAAGTTCTAAAGCAAAAAGTCGTTGCTTGCCCTGTGCCTTGAACAACCACTATCAATAATCCATTATTTCCTTTGGTCTTCAGCTATTCCATCACAAAAATAGTTGGTTTGTTACATTTGGAAACCCAAGACTTACTGGTCTTGGGCTTATCAAAATGAATTAAATATAGTTCAATAGTTATTGATCCTATATTCAAGAATTGAGGATATATGGTTGTTATTGATGAAGAAAATTAAGTCACATGGTCTTCCTTCATATTCCACACCATCTTTGGAGGATTAGACTTGACCTATAAGACATTGGAAGTTTTAGCAACTATGGAAGTTTTGGAGACAGAACCTTCGGAAGCTTTTTCATCCATTGCAACAGACTTTGGTGCTTCGGAAGCATTCTTTTCTTTTGAGACCAAATTTTCTTCCGAAGGCAATTTCTCACCTATCTTCTTCTTTGTCATCTTGAAGCTTACTAAGGAAAGAGATTTTCCTTCCAATGATATCTTCTTCTTCTTACCTCAGAAGTATTCTTTTTGTTCATGTGGATGGTAATCTTAGGATTGTAGATGCAATCCTTAGCAAAATGAGTAGCATAACCACACATGATGCATTCAACTGCCATAGTTCTGAGAGTATAATTCTGAGTAGAAGGTTGAGCTTGATCTATTTCCACTTCATTTTTCATATTCGTAGATGATGTAGTAGGCTTCTTACGTTGAGACTTGCTCTTGGGACTAGATGGTTCAGCCTGCGCAACAGTGGTGCACATTTGATCATTTTTCTTCTTTTGACCAAGATGATTTAGACATGAACTAGGACTACTGGTACTAGAGTCCATGGTTGAGTCTTTAGTATTTATCACTTCAAATCCAGCAGAGATAAAGACTTATTTTTGCATGGCCTTGATTTCTTAGGTTTTCTTTAATTTACTTTTGGTTGCCTTGATCAAGTTCTTCATAGCTAACTTGGTCATCCTTGTTTCTTTTTTCTCTCCAAGAGTATATTGACCCTTCTTAGGATGATCCTTCTCACTCACTACAGATCCATCCTTCACCATCTACTCTTCATCTTCATCATCTTCTTGGATAGGGTCTATGATGGGCAACTTATCTTGACAAGTTTCACACCTTGAAGATCTTATAGATAGTAATGTCTGTGAAGAAGCTATCTCACTTGAACCCCATCCCTGCCTGTTTGATATTAAATCTTTGCATGCATGGATGAAGATATGATGTTTTTAAAGGTTTACTCTTCAAGAACACACTTTTCTATCCTGGCTTTTGTTGATCACAAGTTCAGCCTGACATTCAATTAATATGGTAATAAGATCTTTGATTCGAGTCCTGTAATTTGTGTGCTCATGCTTAATAGTTGAAATCATTTTCTCTAAATATTCCATTTTAAGTTTATAGTTACTTTAAGCTCTTTTAAAATCAGCTTTTAAAATATTTATATACTCATGGTCAGATCTTACTTTCAGGTTATACGATCTATACATGTTTACTTTAGCAATGCATTTAGGTGTACATATATGTTCTAATACCTTGGTTTCTTCATGATCAACCATCAGTGTTTGGTTGGAAGAAACATACCCTACCTGAAAGCTCTAGTTAAAGCCTCCCTCTTCAAAAACAACAACAACTTGTTGTTTTGGTTGGCTTGTCTTCTCAGATCTGGGAGCAACGTTAGTGTATTTAGGCCTGGACTGTACTTGGCCATCATTAGTCCTTGGTGCCTTGCACTCCTTAGCAAAGTGTCCCAATTGTAACACTTTACTTTGCTTTTATCCGGTCAAAACTTTCCACTGGTTACATTGCTAGGAAATTTTCTTTAGGTTTTATTGTATAACTTCTTAGCTCTATGAGTGAGAAGAGCCATTTGCTAGACTATCTCCATATACTCCAGGTCATCTGGATGAAAACAATCCAAGTCTTCAAGAGTGAAGAGAAAGTTGCCATAACTTTCATTAGCACACACAAAAGTATGGAGTTTTCAGAGATGGCAGGAGAAATTGATTCAACTTTTTTCAAAAGTGACTTAGAGAAAGCATGTCTTTTCTGTCTTCGGTAGAAATCCGTCTTTTGTCTTCGGAAGACTTTGTCTTGAAGCTTTGAAAGAATTCATCTTTGGCTTCGGAAGAATTGGTCTTTTGGCTTCGGAAGAATTGCTCTTTTGGCTTCGAAAGATTTGATACTTAGTATATTTGTTGAGTTGTATCAAATCTTTCAAAGTAACTTTCCTTATATTTCACATGTACATGCCAAGAGCTTTTTAATTTCACCAGCCTCTAAGTATAATCCTTATAATTTTTTATTATGCAATTTTGCATCGAACTCGTGACTAGTTTGACTTTAGGAAGGCAACAAGGTGCCAACATAAATCCAGAGTTACGGGCTTTTGAATGTCAAGGTAAGTTCATCTTATCTATAACTATTACAAATGTAAGGTGTGTTCCTATTTGTTGAAACATTAAAGGCTATAAGTGTGTGGTTATATGAAAATGTGAAATTAGAATGCTATTCTAGAAAAATCTTAAATTACATGTGGCTTAATAATCAAATGACTCCTAGATTAAGGTATACAAATAATAAATTTAACTATTGAATGTTGGATTCATATGTTCGAGTAATGTTAATTGACAACACTACAACCAAGATAAGTTCTAAAGGAGTTACACTACGAGAAAGGATAATGGAAAACACTTAAGGTGTTAAATGAGCCTTGTGTAAATTGATAATGAGGTGAGATAACGAACAAAAGCAACTGTGAATCATAGAAGTTATTAATGTTGGGACTGAAAAGCTAGAAAAAGTTAAAGTTTGCGTGAGAGCCGTTTGAGATAGACAAAATTGATATGTAGACAAAGGAAAGAGGTCTATTGAGTTCAACATTAAAGATAAAGTCATGCTAAAGGCCTCACCATGGAATGATATTATTCGTTCAAGATACAATGGACCATTTATGATTATGGCTAGAGTAAGAATAGTAGCTTACATACTGGATTTACTAGAAGAGGTAAGTGGAATCCGTTCCACCTTTCATATGTGACATCTTTGAAAGTGTTTGACTGACAAGGATGCACACGTACAACATGAGCTGGAAATAGAAGACAAACTGAACTATATGGAAGAACTTGTAGCAATACTCGACATGAAGGAAAAGTAGACAAGGAATAAAGTGATCAAACCAGTTAAAGTGTAATGAAAACACATGAAAGAATCATAAGTCACTTGAGAATCCGAAGAGAAATGTAAACAACATTATAACAGGTTTCAAGGATGAAACATAAATAAAAGGGTAGACTTGTAACACTTAAATAAATTACAAATAAAGACCAAATTAAAGTATGAGGTTAAAAATGACAAATGATATAAATGACAGGGGCATATATGAGAGAAGAGGTTCAGCCATAATATCTCTATACAAAGTAGTCGCCTTCCATATTATTTTCTTGCATACCAAGCTTGCCAAATAAGGTTTTAGAGAGAGAGATAGAGAATGAGAGAGAGAGAGAGAGAGAAAGAAAGAAAGAGAGAGCACTTCATCATTAATGTAAGGTTTTTACTCTTTTTCTTTATATATCTTAGCATGAATATTCCTTAGAAAACAATTATAGTAATGGTATAATGTAAAGTTTGTGTCTTGAAATGTTTCATAGATATCAACTTGAAACACTCATGTTTTGGAGTTCTTATTTGATTAAACCCTTAAGATAAGTTCTAGATGCCCTTCTTTTTACATGGTTACATGATTTTTAGGGATGGTATGCATGCACCATATAACTTTGCTAAAGAAGGATAAAGTTTTTATGTTAAAATTGAAGTTGGATTTTATGTATTTTCATGTTCTTGCTTGAAAAAAATGTATTTCTATAAACCCTAAAGCTTACTTTTGTGATTGGTAATGTTGGAAATGACGAATTTAGATAGTGTTTGAAAAATTGGACATAATATGTTAAAGTCCCTATAAAATTCGTAGGTAGCATAAAATCCCAACAATTGAATAATGTCTCCGTAAGTGAGGGTCTTATAAAGGATAAATATTGATAAAGTCTCTGTAAGTGGTGTTGCACCTTCGCAACTAACCACACTTTGGAGAATTCCATATAAGGACACCAGAAGTGGTGTTACTCCTCTACAACTGACAACACTTAGAAAAATTTAAGATAAAGTTTTTGTAAGTGGTGTTGCATCTCCACAACTAACCACATCTAGGAGAATTCATGATAAAGTTCCCACAAGTGGATTGCACCTCCGCTACTGACCACATTTGTGTTTTTTAATGATTAAAACCCCCTCGTAAGTGGATAATGCCTTCGTAAGTGGATAATGCCTCAATATTGAAACATAACCTTCGTAACTCCTAAACTTGTAAATTTATCCAACAAAGTCCCCATAACTAGTCTAATGCCTTTGTAACTAAAGTATCATATCTGCATCTAAAGTAAACCTTCACAACTAAAGTATATCTTTCGTAACTAAATAGTTACACTTATGTAATAAAGACAAAATTTGTAATAATGTGGTATAGTACTAAAGTATAGTATAAATAAAGCAAAATACAAAGTGTTAAAATATTATACATAGTATGATGAAGTACTATATAGTTAAAGTAAAGCATGTTGAGGATCTAAGGTTAAGTACAACTAAAGAAAGCTAAAAATAAAGGAGGATAAATAGAGCTAAAATTGCAATTTAACATGTGAAATGATAAAGACAATCGAATAATAAACTAAGCATAGTTATTTTGCTAAAGCACAAGTGTGAATGATAAATTTTAATAAAGGAGACATGGAAGTACATAGGTTTTGATGTATTTCAAGCATCGACATAGAAGTCATGATGGCAAACAACAAGTGTATTGTATTCTTTGCAAACAACAAAAGTATTGTTGAATGGCAAATGACAAAAGTATTGCACTAAATACAAGTAATGGCTAAAAAAGTATTGTATGAATACAAACTCATGCTGAAGTAAAATTTAATTTACAAATACTCAATAAAATATGATATGAATGATAAAACAAACGAAAATTTAAAGTACAAATGAAAGACAACCAAATATAAAGTGACAGTTACATTAAAATAAACGTTTTGTTAAAGTTACCTTGCTAGAGTAAAACTATAACTTTACTAAACACAAAAAACATTAATTAACTTTTATTTTTATCTGAAAGTAACTTATCAATCAATCATTTAATTGCGTAGGTTGAAAAAATATTATCAATAATCAACTTTTATTGTTATCTAAAAATAACTTATCAATAATATTAAATTATGAAATTTAAGAAAACAAATAAAAGAATTCATATAGTTGTTTTTACAATGAGCAATGAGCAAATGAGTGTTAAACAACTACAACTATCACATATACCTTACATTTAATTATGCATTAATAGGTGAAAATGTGACACAAATTAAAAGTTGATACGCAAATGCATGTCATATGAATTAATCAAACAACTACGTATATGTTTATGTGATTGTAGTCCGATGCTTGAACTTTTCATCATTATAAATTGTTTATCGTAAGGATTCACCCTCCGGACAGACGGTATGATGAGAGAACACCATAGTTTAGGATACTTTTAAGGTAGTTTAAGATAGTTTATCTTCAAATGAGATGAGCTCTCAAAAAGAGCATTTTTCTTGATATATTCGTTTCCATTATCGTTACTTCACAGCAACCCTTTTTATTATTATTTACGTTTCATCTGGTCAATGGTTGCAGCACACTGAACTCACTACCCAAGTTCAGATCTCATAATCATGATCAACATGCTTGAATTTCACTAATCAATCTTCTGTAACCCTACAATCAATGGCGATTTCGAACCTATGGTGGCAACGAGGAGGAGGACGTAATTACATAATGAAATTTTGGCAACGATGGGGGAAACGTGAATGGGCCATTGCTGTAGCTGGATTCGCCATTTTTCTTCTAGCTTTCTCCTTCATCAGTTCATCAGATTCATCGTCTTCCGATCACTTCTCCGGCTCCGGCGACTCCGATTTCGTGCCACTTACTCTCTTAAGCAATGCTGTTCAACGAGGCGCCTGTAAGTCTCATCCTTCTGTGCTACTTATTTAGCTATGAAATTAGCGATACGCTTGAGTTCTGCGGTTCATTTTGTATTGAAGTCTAATTTAAGCAGATACAGCTATTAGCGATAAGCTGTTAGATGACTATGATAGTGACTTTTGTGTGAGGAGCAGGATTAGGGTTTGCTGTTTGGATCCAATGAACCACATGAGTAGAATAGAATAGAATAGAATAGAATAGACGTTTTTTTGTTGTAAATCATTCGTTCTGAAAGAAGGTACATTATGATTTCTGAAGATCAAATGAAATAGTCTGTTATTCAAGCGTTGTTTAGTGTGGTCGTGTGGATTAAGCATAATTTCTTTCATTTGCAACATCTGAAATGCAGATTGTTTAGATGGGAGTGTTCCTGGCTACCATTTTCAGAAGGGTTTTGGATCTGGATCTAGGAGATGGGTTCTACATATTGAGGTTATTGATCAGTTGTTAGATGCTTGCTCCCTTTATCCAGCTAATTGTAATATTTTATGGGATGTTATTTTGTGATTACATATTGTTTCATGCTTTGATTTAGAAGAGTATTGAATTATTAATATATTATGGAACACTGGTACACCATGGTTTTAGCACAGTTTCAGTTTAATAATTGGTTCTGTAAATGGCTATGCGTTGAACATTGTGTGGCTTACTATTATGTAGAACCCAACTGGACATCTGTTTCTCTTGTAATGCATTTCTGGCATATCATGTGATTCGCTGAAACAAATCTAGAGTACTCTTACTTCTATTCTAAAACATGCAGGGAGGAGGTTGGTGTAATACAGTAGCTTCTTGTTCTTTCCGTAAGACAACTGCCCTAGGATCTTCAAAGTACATGGATCACCAAGTTCAGTTTTCTGGAATTTTGAGTCGTGATCAGTCCCGCAATCCAGGTGAATTATGGTATCGATGTCACTTGGATTATTAATTTGTTTAAGAAAGATAACCTTACTGCCTTTAACATCATATTATGGATACCGAGATGTATGCTAGTATAGCTTGTGAGCCAAGATGTGAATTTTGGAGAATAGCAGGCAATATAGGCCATCTGCCCATCTACATTTAAAAGTTCAGTAAAAAGGAAAATAGAAATGTTGCATTTGATATGAGACATCTTAAAATAGAAATGTTGCATGTGATAGCAAGACAGAAGATTATAACCTTGTTGAATCCTGCCATATTTTGCTAAATTTTGTGATTAAGTTCCATCCATTTCCACAACTATGTATGTACCTATTTAAGTTCACTATTTGCTGATAAAACTAATGGTTTTTTGTTGGCCATTGATTTGTATCAGTAATCTTCTATATCATTGCAAGACAATTAATATTCTCTATTAACTAAGTCATGCACTTCCATATTATGATATTATCAAAGACTGTCATATCAAGTGATTTTAGTAACAAAAATGCGAAATCATTCTTATCGGATCTCCTACTTGGCCTCCTAATATAACAAGATGGCCCAAAATCTAAGAATGCCCCCCCCCCCCCCCCCCCCC